>PVLD010014117.1:0-53533 GCA_004027595.1 Dinomys branickii
TGAAGGAAGGAAAGGTTTATTTAGCTTAAAGTTTGTGAAGGTTTCAGTCCGTACTTTGCTTATTCTGAGGCAGAGTGGCACATGACAGAGGGCACGGGTTCATGGCAGCAGAGCACAGCAAAAACAACCAGCAAAAGGAAGGAATGGCTGCAAGCAGCCTCTTTCCTTCCCTTATATTGTAAACAGCCTACCCCCACCCAGGGGTCATGAACCTCTCACACAATCTCCATGCCCTCCTCTTCCACAGGCTCAGGATGTGTACAAAGTAAGCACCTTGGCTTCCTGCTGAATCACTCAGCCAAACCTCTAGACTCCCCAAGTTGACACAATGTATCAACCATAACATTCCACCCCTTGTCAACTTGGCAATCAGACACATTTCCTTAAACCAGTTTCCAGATACAAAGACATGCTTATATGAGAGCCACAACATTTTGCCCCTGTACAAATGAAACACTTAGAACATTTAAAGGCAAAAAATAAACATTACCATTCCAAAAGGCAGCAACAGGGAAATATAGAGCACTGGGACCAAAGCAAGTCCAAAACCAGCAGGGCTAACATTGTGTCCTGCAATTCCACATCCAGCATCTGAAGCAATGTGTGGCACATTGTGAGCTCCAAAGGGCTTGCCTGAGTCCACCCCTACAGCACTTCTGGTGGTTACAGCTTCCATGGTTTCTTTGTCAGGCTCACTTTGCTCCCTCCTTGCAGTTTTACTCAGATGATCCACGGTTCTGGCTTTTCTAAACTTCTGAGGTCTCCAGGGCACCTTTAGCTTCACACTCACAGCCTCACACACTGCCCCCTCAGGGGCACACTGCCTGGCCTCCCAGGCCTTCTGAAATCTGGGTGGAAGCCTCTTTAACCCCAGAACTCTTGCATTTTCCTTGCACCTAAAGCCAGGGCCACGTGGATGATGCCAAGGTCTGCTGCCACCTGGAGCAGTAGCCAAACTTTCCTCTCTCTTGGCCTTAGGGGTCAAGTGCCTGGATCACTAGGCACACTGAATCCAATGCTGAGGAGCAAATTCTCTATGCCACCTCCATTCTGGAACCTGGTGTGGCCGCTGCCGCCATTCTGGAACATGGTGTTCTTTAGCTTCCTTCTCAAGGAAAGGTCTCTTACTTTTACAGTTTTGAAGCTGCAAAGGGTGGAGACTTGCTGCTTGTGATGCCCTCAGGCCATCTTTTCCATTCTCTTGTTCCTTCATAGCAATAGGGATCACCTCAGCCTTACCTTTGCAATCCACAGATTTACTGGAGCTTCCTTTCGGGCCAAACTCACAACATTTTAAATCATCCTGCTGGGCTCTTTTCTCTTGATTGTCAATATAAATCTGGCTAAAAGCCCCCAACAGTAACCATGCCACTGCCCCAACATTCGACTGCCTTGAAATTTCTTTTGCCAGATTGATCAGTTCACTGCCGCCCTTAATCTCAGTCTTAGGCAAAGTCTCTGGACACGAGCAAAATGTAGACAAACTTTCTGCCAAGCTGTAGCATACATGATCTGGAGTCCAACAACCAGTGAAGTCCTTCCCAACAGAAACCTCCTGAACCTGGTCTTTACTGGCAGGATTTCCATCAGCCTTCTGGTCTTCTGAGCTCTGACCAGACATCTCCAAACCTTTCCAAACTCTTCCCACAAGCAATTTCCAAAGGCTCTTGCACCACATGGTCAGGTATAGTAACAGCAACAACCCCACTCCGCTGGTACCAAATTCTGTCTTGGTTACTTTTTTCTCATTGCTGAGACAAAATACCCAACACCCAAAATGAAGGAAGGAAAGGTTTATTTAGCTTACAGTTTGTGAAGGTTTCAGTCCATATTTGGCTGGTTCTGAGGCAGACTGGCACATGGCAGAGGGCAACAGTTCATGGCAGCAGATCACAGCAAAAACAACCAGCAAAAGGAAGGAATGGCTGCAAACAGCCTCTTTCCTTCCCTTACATTGTAAACAGGCTACCCTCACCCAAGGGTCGTGAACCTCTCACACAATCTCCATGCCCTCCTCTTCCACAGGCTCAGGATGTGTACAAAGTAAGCACCTTGGCTTCTTGCTGAATCACTCAGCCAAACCTCTAGACTCCCCAAGTTGACACAATGTATCAACCATAACAACGGGATTTCTAGATCATACATCAAATATATATTTAAGTCTCTAAGAAACTACCAAGCCACTTTTGAAGTAGCTACGTAATTTTTTCATCTGAAAGCCACACTGTGTAGTCCGGCTAGACCTCTACTCCCTGTGTAGCCCAGTCTGGTCTCAAGGGCATGACATTCTTGTCTCAGCCTCCTGACACGTGTGCTCCCCTGCACCTGGCTCCACCCACTTCAATTCCTGGCAAGAACGGATGAAAGCTCTGGTACTCCACGTCCATGTTAGCATTTGGTATTGTCAGCTTTTACTTTAACCATGAGAATTGTTAGGTACTGCTATCTCATTACGATTTCAAATGGCATTTTCTAGTAACGTCAAGTACCTTTTCATGTCATTCTTAATAAAATGTCCCTTCAAGCCTTTGCCCACTGCTACTGTTATCATTTTATTATTCAGTTGAAAGCATTCTTTTCATATTCTACATGTAAGTGCTTTGTCAAATATTTGCAAATATTTTATTCTAGTCTGTAGCTGACATTTTAGTTTTCTTAATGTCTTAAGAATCAGAAGTGTTTAATTTTGGTGAAGTCAAATTTATGAACTTCTGCTGACCTGGCTTATATATGGGATATCATATCCAAGACATCTTTCCTGTTCTAGAGTCATGAGGATTTTTTTCCTGTTTATCCTAAAACATGTATAGTTTTAGGTATATGGTCTATTTTTACTTTTACATTTACCACAATGTAAGAGTTGAACTCTCTTGTATTTGATAATTGCTGAAAATACTACCCTTCTTTCATTGGATTCTAGTGCATATTTTGCAAGGTTTTAAGGTTTTATGTCTGAACTCTACTTCTGTGAAGACCACATTTTCTTAATTACTATACATTTATAGTAAACACTGGAATTGGATGGTTTGAGTACACCAACTTTTTCATTTTAAGTTGTTCTTGTCCATTCTAATGATTTTACTTTTCCTGACACAATTCATAATCAGCTTTTCAATTCCTGTAACACTTTCTTGTGGACTTTTGATTGGGTTGCCTATGGAAAATGGACACCTTAATATTTAGACCAGGACACAATATATATCTCTGTTTAAGTTTTCTTCATTGATTTGATCAGTGACTTCTAGTTTTTAATCTTAAATGTCTTGCACATATTTTTAAAGAGATGTCTACCTAAGTATTTCATTCTTTTTTATGATATTGTAAATAGCAATTTTTAAAAAGTAATATTAATTTCCAATTGTTCATTCCCAGTATATAGAAATACCATTGATTTCACATATTGACCTGTAAACTTCTTTGGATTTTACTACATAAATAATCGTGCTGTCTGCTGAAAGCGTTTCTTCTTCTCAAATTCACATTTTCTCACCTATTTTTCTTGACATACTGCACTAGCAAGAATCTCCAGTATGACTTCAAATAGGAGTGGGAGATGCAGACCTCCTGCCTTGTTCCCAATCTTAGGAGAAAAGCATTTCATCTTTTACAAATAGGGATGAAATTAGCCACAGATGTTTTGTAGAGGCCTTTGTGAGGTTGAGGAATTCCACTTCCACTCCGAGTTTGCTGAGAGTTTTTAGTATAAGTGGATAGAACATTTTGCCAGATGCTTTTTATTCATCAGTTAAGATGGGCATATAGCCTTTCCTTTTTTCTGTTGATAGGATGGATTACAGTGATTGATTTCTGACATTACCCTTTTCATATTAGCTATATTAGACTCGCTGATACTCTGTTCATCTATGTTCATGAATACAGGTCTATAGCTTTCTTTTTTATAATATTTTTGGCTATACTGTTAGGGTGATATTGGTCTCATATGATGAATTAGAAAGTCTTTTCTTTAATTTCTGAGTTTGTGTAATTTTTTTTCTTTCTTGAATGTTTGGTAGAATTTACCAGAGAAACCATTTGGGCCTAAAGTTTACTGCTGAAAAACATCCGAGTTGTCAGATATATTGATATAAAGAGTTCACAATATTTACTTTTTATCCTTTTCATGTCTGGATAGACGCCCCTTCTTCATTCCCAGTACTGGAAATTTATATCTTTCCTTTTATTAAAGAGACTATTGTCGGGTAAGAAGGTGACCAATTTTAATGGTATTGTCAAAGAACTTGCTTTTAGTGTAACTGATTTTTTTTCAATTTTATTTCTTTCTGATCTTTATTTTTTCCTATTGCTTAATTGGGGTTTGAATTTCTCTGTTTTCCAGCTTGTTTGTCTGAGACAGGGTCTTGCTTTGTAATTCAGGCTGGCCTTAAACTCACTGTGTAGCCCAGGCTGGCCTCAAACTCATGGTGAGCTCCGTCTCAGCCTCCTGAGTACTGGGATTATAGGCGTGCACCACTCCGCCCAGTTTCCAGTTCCTTAACAGAACCGCAGATCAATGGCTTGATTCCCTTCTTTTGTAATACAAGCTGTTAAAGTTATACATTTCCCTCTAGGCCCTGTTTTTGCTACATCCTGTAAATTTGTATATTTTCACTTTTGTTCAAAATATTTTCCACTTCCCTTTTTTTTTAATGCTTTAGCCCATGAGTTATTTAAAGGTGTGGCTCTTAGCTTCTGAATATCTGAGGATTTTCTAAACATGTGTCACTGGTTTCTAACTGGACTCCACTTTTATTACACTACACACTTACGTGGTTTCTCCTCTTTTACATTTGTTACCACTGTGTCAGTGCCCAGAAGGTGGTCTATCATGGTGAATGTTTCTTGAGCATTTCAGAAGATTGTACATCCCACTGTGCTTAGGCAGAATGTTGCATAAACATCCAAAGGGTTCAACTTTCTTGACAGTGTTGTTCCATCTTCTATAACTTCACTGATTTTCTCAATACTACCTGTGGACTACTAAGAGGAACTTTTTGAAATCTTCACCTGTAATTATGACTCGGTCTGCTTTTCCATTTTCTTTTCTTTTTTCCTTTTTTTTTTTTTTTCCATTTTCTTCTATCAGTGTTTGCTCCCTGCATCTTGGAGCTTTATCAGGATGCGCATACACATTTGGGGTTATTTTATCTTCTTGGTTCATAAACTCATTAATATGTGACCTCCCTCATGATCCCCGGCAGTACTTCTTCTTCTAGGTCTGCTTTGATAGTAATACAACCATTCCCAACTTTCCTCTGATTAGTCTTTGTATGTTACATTTCTTTGATTCTTTTATTTTTGTTGTGTTTGTATCTTTAACGTGCATTTCTGTATGCAGCATGTAATTGGATCACATTTTTACTCGCTGTGTAATTGCTGTCTTTTACTTAGTGCTCATAACATTTGTAGTTAGTATGTGGATATGACTGGATGAATCGACCATCTGTCTTACACAAACCCAGACTTCACAATCCTTAGCTCCCCCTGTAGGACGGAATGTGAATTTGTGATTCGAAGGCCACCCAGGAAGACAGTCACCATCTCCATCCTTAGCTTTCACCGGTAGTTTAGCTCAGCGGCGCAGCACCTGCCTGGCATGTGTGAGGTTGTGAGGTCAATTCCTGCCACCAAAATAAAAACATACATACATAAAAATATATATATTCCATCCTTAGCTTTCCCCAGCTCCAGGCCCTGAGAGAAGAACTTTGCAATTTCAGGGAAAGCAAAATGAAAATAAACTTGGAAAATATACCTTTAAAAAAAATCTCTTACTATAATACCTGGCATGGATCAGAGAAATCGGAATATAAGTCAAATCTACTCTTCCTCTGTATTTCCTTCTTATTGAATATATTTACCCACAGGGTAGAGCAACCCAGTGAGAACTCTTCTGTGTACACCCATGGGTATTCTGGAACCTGCTTATACCAGCCAGTGAGAGCCAACTGTTAACTCTGCAGGGACTTCTTGAGCTAGTTTTTAATCAGCCATTATTAAAAATTAATTACAAAAAAGTAAATTTTATTAAAAACAAAAGTGATTATCAAAACTCATTTTCTGATTATTTTACTATGATTTATGCTCATGGGAATTACTAATGTTTGATTTCTCTGAAATACAGTAATACGCTGCTATTCCTTTCTTCCCAAGTCTCTCTTCAGTGGTATCACACTGGTAGCTTCAAACTGGCAATGGGGGCGCTGTCTTACCAGTAAAACTGGTCAGAGAAGAAACATGCAGTTCTAAAAAGTAAAGCAGCATGTGTAGCCAGGCGAGCTGCACGAAACACGAAGCAGCCGACAGAGCGAATCCCTAGTGAAGAATTCCTGGTATGTCCAGGCTACACAAACTCTCGGAAACAGCCACAGAGACGCCTTCGCTTACAGAGAATTTAAAAAAATAAAAAAGCCCTAAAATTTGTTGGACTTTCTGTTTTATTTGTTTTGCTTTCTAAACAAATTAGAAGTTACAAAGCTCAGCTGCACCTTTGGGTACGAGGTAAACCGTGGAAGAGCTGACGAACACCTGCAGTTGTGTCTGAACCCCGCAGCACCTGGTTCTTCCTTTACAGAGCTTCCATCTGGTCTCTCTTGCTCCTGACTGAGAATGCGCTCCAAACCAGAATCTGAATTACTGCGATGCCCAGCGGGAGCAGGCAAATCAAACAAAATGTAAAATCTTGAAGCTCTAACAGTGAACTAGAGAGAAAATAGTATATAAAACATGGTTAGATTGTTTTCCCCCAGTGGCTTCATATTAATTCAAAGCTATTTAACAAATGGTTTCAGCAAAATTTTGTATCTATGAACCCAGGCATGGTGGTGCACCCCTGTAATCCCAGCAGTCAGGAAGCTGAGGCAAGAGGATTGCTGTGCATTCAAGGTCACCTTAGGCTACATGGTAGTTCAAGTCCAGCCTGAACTGCATAGGGTGACCCTGTCTCAAAAAAAAAAGTAAAAAATACTTTATGAATTAATTTTAACTGCTTTAAATAACTGAATAACTTCTTCCTTCCAGTTACTTATTGTGTTGGTTTGGGGGATATTTTACAAGGAGAACAATATAATACAGGACACATACTTGATATGATTATTTATAATGGTCACCCAATGAACGATATACAAAAGAATGCAGGAAATATGTCCACATACCAAAACCAAGGAATCTAGCTGAGGGCCTGGATCCCGTAACAATGTCCTATGAGTCCAGCTGAAGACCTAAAACCCATAACAATGCCTCCCATGAATCCAACTGGAGGCCCAGAGCCCACAACAATATCTCATGCAGGCCTGTTTCACGGATCTGTGCTGGGAAGGCCCAAAGGTCAGTGGTGGAATCTAGGAAGTCTGTGCCAGCGGGATGAAGGATCTGTGCTAGCAGGCTGAGGGGCCTGCACTGGAGTGAGGAAGTGATGCTCAGAAGAACCAGAGCTTCCCTGAAAGATACCACAGCCATCCTCAGCAACAGAGGTTGCTGAGGTCCCGAACTCCTTCAATAATCAAGATGGTTGAGTTCCCATCAGGGAAGCCAGTGCAGCAAGCTTCTCCAGGAGACCAGCAGTGCACCTTCTTCCCCTCTGGAGCCAGGAAATGATGCTCAAAGTGAGGATCAGAACTCCCCTAAAGTGAACTGAAGCCATTCTCAGTGCCAATGAGATCCCGAGCTCCTTGGAGGATGAAAACAGCCAAGTTCATCAGGAAAGCCAGTATGATGAGCTCCTCCAAAGCAACTAACAGCTTTCAGAAGCTCCAACAGCCTTTCTCCGCTCCCAACAGCCTTCTCTTCTCTTTCTCCAGTTCTGCCTCTTATGCTGCCGGCAACAGTCCCCAGCTGGGCCTCCCACACCCAGCACCACGCTTACTCAGTTCTGCTGGGGGTTAGAAGTTGACCACCAGTTATCAATCCACTACACTTAGAGGAAGCTGATGTGTGAACCTGTGACCACAATGCCTGGTGACAAGTGGCACAACTGCTGTCCTGGATAACAGAGAGCCAGAGCCAGAACTGAGGGCGCTGCGCAGACACTCAGGTGCGTGTACTCTTTACTACTTCAGTCTCAAAATTAGCTACCAGCAGGTTTTAAATAAGGTGGGAGAACTTGCATATTTTTTTTCTAGCACTACACTTACTTCCTCTCAACACAATTAGAGGAATCCAGGGTTAATAACAATACTCAGAAGCAGCGTGTCCTGGTTTCCTGTTAAGAACATCCACCATTCAATGGCTTGTCAAGTCTGCAGCTTCTTTTTGGCTGGTTGTAATATCTAAAATAGCCTTTCGTTCATTCAGCCAATTGAAGAAAGGAATGAAAAAGTCAAACTGTATGATACAAGGAGAGGAAGCGGTTTCCATTCCATATTAAAACTCTATTACCAGAACCTACGTATCATTCATTTATCTAAAAAATACAGGGTCTGTGCGTGCATTATGTTAAGTCCTATGTGCGAAGTAGCAGATATTCAATGGCAGGCAGGCAAAGAGTCCCTAGCATCATGGAGCTTACCTTCACGCAGGCAGTAGGTCCTGCCGAGAGCAGGTAGCTCTTAAATAACCATAAGTAATTTTGATTTGCATATGATTACATAAGATGACTATAAAGAAGAGCTATGATGGAAGCACTCAAGATATTAAATGAGAAGTCACTGTCAGACAGTCAAACCTACTCTTGGCAAGTAGGATCCAGAAAAGGCTTCCCAAAGAAAATGGCATTTGAACTGAGTTCTCAGGGATAGGTGTTGACTAGAAGGCCTCTGTCTAGAATCAAGAGCAACAATTCCAAGCCTCACTACCTCTACCTCTTAAAGCCATGGTTACAAATGTCCCTGGTCCTTGGGACTGGACTGCATCTGCTGGGCATAACCATCCCTCCCAGCTGCCGCTCAGCAAGGCTGGCCTCCACCTTGGGTCCTACGTGGTCCTAGAACTGATCACTGGTCCCACTCTCCATCCTTCTGTTGCTGCTACAAGGGCTCTGAGGTGACCACAGAGGCCAGGGTCGCAGGCCAGACCCGGAAACGTAAACTGACTATGGCCTGTGGAAACAGCAGAGGCACTGACCTGCCTGAGTTCTCTATGATAAGCCTCGGCTCCAGGGACACGGGGTGTTTTGTCTTTCTCGATTTTTCTATACTCAGCCTGCCTCGGTCCTTAGGACATGGTGGGCCCTCGCTGCCTCCAAGATCACACACCTGCCCCCACACGGCTAGAGGGTCCCATATTTCAAAGTACAACTACTGCCTCAGCGATAAGCGCGTGGCTCATGCTGGGCCTACCAGTGTCTATCTGGCACGTCTGCTGTGCTACTAGAACAAAAGCATGTGTTTCCTCACAATCTTGGGCTGTCTGGACCTTGTAAACCTGGGGTCGTGCTGCTTCCAGGGGGTAAAATGCTACCAGGTGGTAAAAGATTGAACCTAACACGGAGGGGAGGTTGGACAAACAGATTCCTGACATCATTTGACATTCGATTTTGCCTGACATTTTGGATACAGGAGTTAGTAAGCTTTTCTTGTTAGGCTAGCCTGTGTTAGATTTCTGTCACGTGCAGCGGAAGTGGTCTAAACGACACAGCTCTCCAGCGGGTTATTGTAAACTGGCCACCTCTGACCGCTCCAAGGGGAGGATTCAGAGCTATCTTATCAGCCACAGCCAGGAAAGACACAGAAGGTTTGAAACAGCTAAGTATAGATTACCAGCACAAGAGGAGTAGGTCACGGTCATGTTTTTGCACTGGATGTCCTGCGTGCTTGCATGCATGAGCCAGCTTTAACTACTCACTGTTTGGAACCCAACACACACTAGATGGGAGAACAGACCTGACTATGGGTGAAAATGCCGAAAAGGGAGTGGGAACCCAAGCTCCACGTTGAAGCAGCATAAATCATGCGCGTCTCAAACAGTAAAGAAAGGACATGGCCTAAGACCTTTCTTCACAGAAGGAGAAGAAGCACAGTCCGTGGCCAGGAGCTGCTAGTCAGAGATTACTACAGTAGGTGCTCTGAGGCCCCGTGCTTTACAAAGAGGTTGGTTTCTGCTGGGGGAGGCATCTCTGCTTTCAGTCTGCGTTTGCTTAGCAGCGGGAGCCCAGTATCCTTTACATGACCTAGTTGTAACAGATTCTAGTTTCAGAAATGACAAGAAATTGGATTCTAGCTGCCAGGAGTTCTCCCTCGGAGGTTCTCCATCGCTGAGATGGAACTGTCTTTTTCTCCTCTTTCCGCGGGGAGAGGGGCAGGGGGAGCTTCGTCTGAGCATGCTGAGAATATGCCCACAGAGGGCCCGAGGCTGGGCCCCAAGGGCAGCCAGTGTGAGTATTCCCAGGAATACAGCAGTTTAGTCACTGTCCTGGTGGGGTGTGAGAGCTGACACTTTGAGGCTTATGTGGCTCTTCTGATGTTAGAACCATTTGGATGGCTTCCTACTCTCCAAAGTACCTGTGATCTCCCTATCACTTCAACTGAACAGTTTCATGCTCTTCAAAGAATTCCTTGGTTTTTTCTGATCCTTTCTTAAGATTTCTTTTCTCTCCTCTCTTTCTTTCATTTATGTATTATTGATTGATTGATTAATTGATTGATTGAGACAGGGTCTCACTATGTAGCCCAGGCTGGCCTGGAACCCACTATGTATCCCCAGGCCAACCTCAAACTCACAGTAATCCTCCTGCCTCAGCCTCCCAAGTGCTGGGATTCCAGGTGTGCACCAGCAGGCCTGGCTTGAAATGTTCTAAGCTGGAAACATGCCTATGGTTTTAAAGAATCTCTGTTTCTCTCTCACAATACTCTCACTTTACTCCAGTGGGGTGTGAATCAGCACCCTGATTAGTCGGGCTCTTCGGCTTTCACACTGTCTTCCCCTCTCACCTCTAACCTTAGCAGTGTTGCTGAATGAAGCACTGGTAGGAAAATAATTCTTCAGCCTTGCTTATGTTTTTATTCATTCATAAATACTTATAGTACATTTAACTGTTCCTGGCACTTGGGAAATAGAGCAAATAAATAAATCAACAATGCTTCTTACCCTCAACAAACCTTACATCCCTGTTGGAACAAAACTACCTAAATAAAAATATTAATGTCGTCATGAAATGATAACAATTGCAGGTCTGTTTACAGTTTATTTTTAAAAGAAAAGATATCTGCTTGCAGGTAAGAATACCCTAGAATATTACTGCCTGGTGCCCATTCCCTCATTTTCTGAGCTCATACCTGTTAAACCATTCATAAAAGCTCAGTAAGATAGAGGGGCCATAAGACAGATGACTGTACTCCCACGTCAAACCCTAACATGTTTAGGGTCTCCCGCATCACAAAACCCCCCTATTAGTAGAGTACCTGCTCCAAAACTATAAGTCAGTGAGGCTGATTTCCGAGAGCCTGAGTGTCCTGTCAGAGCTTTATCGTTACACTTTCACAGGGCATCACAACCAAAGTCAATATTAACTGAAGAGAAACCCTTGGCAGGGAAGAGGGGCTCCAGACTGCAAAGGCCAGAGAAGCTCAAGCGAAGCTTACGTGGTAGTTTCTTTTGCATGAGGGTCAGTAAGACTTAAACAGCTGCTACCTCAAGAACAGAGAGGAAATTTCTCCTTTCTAAAGTCAGCCTGATGAACCCTTTTTTAAGAACAATGGCGCAAAAAGTATCGCAGGGTGACTGTCTGTCTGGCCTGTCTTAGTTGGCTTGGACTGCCGCAGCTAAATACCAGACATCAGGAGGTTTAATCAGCAGAAATGCATTTTCTCACAGCTGTGGCGGCTGGAGGTTCATGGTGCAGCACGGTCAGATTCTGGAGAGGGCCCTTTCTCTGGCTTGCGCGAGGGAGAGAGAAAGAACACAGTCTCCAGTGTCTCTTCTTTCCTTTTCCAGTTTTTGTGTTTATTTTGAGGGAGTTGTTTGGCGCTGGGGAATCAAACTCAGGACCTCACCCAGGCGAAGGACGTGTTGTACTGGGTGAGCTACACACACTGGCAGCCTCTGGTGACTCTTAGGATAAGCGCACTTACCCCACCCAGCAGGCCCTACCCTCGTCACCTGGTTAAACCTAACATCTCTCAAACGCCCCACCTCCAAATACCATCACATTGTCAGTTAGGGCTTTGATCCGTAAGTTTTGAGGGGACACAACTCAGGGCCCAACAACCTGTTTGACATCTTTCTGTCCTTGTTAGTAATTTTCACAACAACCCTGAAGGAGAAACAGAGGCTTGGTGTAATTACATTGTCTGAAGTTACACAACTAGTGAATTTGGAGCTAGAGCTGAGATTTTTATCTAAAACATTTTATCAGAACTAAAGCTTCAATAAAAACGTAACTCTAAATTTATCAGAACTCAGTTTTTGAGAAGGGGCAGGGCATGGTGGTGCACACCTGTTATCTCAGCACTCAAAATTTAAAAGAAAAACCTTCCATGCAAATAAGGTAAGATACTCTCAGATACGAGCGTGGGTGAGCAAACTCACTGCCTGATGGGATTACACTGTGGTCTTGAAGGTGTACGGATTTGGTTTTTTCTTTTTGTTGTTTGTTCGTTGAGGCAGACCTCGCTATGTAGCCCAGGCTGGCCTTGAACTCACTGCGATCTTCTGCCTCAGTCTCCCGAGTGCTGGGATCACAGGTGTGCATCACCACACCCGGCAAAACATAAGGACTTAAAACTCCCTGTATACCTATTTTTCATATGCAGAGGTTGGAGGGTATTGTTAAGGTTTCCATCTATAAAGACGAAGTAGAAAAAAATAACAGTATAATCTGTTAAAAAAAAAATACACCCTAAAGCTGATTATCTCCTGCTCTGGATGTAACCCTGCCCTCAGGTGTCCCTCTGTAATGAAACCCTGGGCTCCTATTTACAGAAGAACACAGCTAAGGGGAAGAAACCAATAGCACCATAATTCTGTGGCCAAACTCAGACCCTATTGTGGTAGTCCTATGGCCTTCTGGATGGAATTCTCCATAAGAATTTCACATCACAGCTCTATTTCTGATGTAACATCAGTCAACTGATTTAGCTTCAACTGTAATCTTTTGAGCCAAGTCTTCTTGATAATTTAGATTATGACAAGTGCTCATGTCCACTAGATTTACTTTAAAGAACTTTGCCATAAACTGATTACCCAATATTCATTCACACAACACCAACAAATGTACATACTTCTATGTGCACCATTCTTTGTGGCTGTGATAATTTTCACACATTTTAAATCCCATCTTCCAAAATACCCAGTGCTGGGGTAGGGAGAGCTGCATCTCACCAAAGTCTATCGGCCTGAGCTACAACACATGGTAGCCTTCAGCCTCTTTAAAGGAGGGTATTTTTTTCCTTTGCAAGGCTATATTCTTCAATGGAGTCTTAGGTAAAGAATATATGAAAACATTAATAAAAAAGTATACAATAAGCATTTCAGAGTTACAGCAAAATCAACAACCTGATGCAGAGCTGCTAGTGTGAAACAACGAAATCTGCCAGTACCAAGTATAATACATAAGACTAATTGGTTTCTTCCTAGGTAGCCTAATCTTTTATTTATTTATTTATTTATTTTGCAGTACTGGGGATCGAACTCAGGATCCTGCGCTTGCTAGGCAGGCGCTTATTCCACTGAGCTATATCCCCAGCCCACCTAATCTTTTAATACTATACAAAACACAGTTTAGTCCTAGTGCTGTGGCTATAGAAAATTTCTTTGGAAATTTCTACTTCTAATGGGAAAAAAGATTTTAGAATTTATAGAACTTATTATAATCTATTTTAGTGATTAGAGACATACAACTAAACATCAAGAATAACATTTTGTTCTTGTTTTGTTTCTGTTTCTTGGGGACAGACAGGTTCTTGCTATATAGCTCAGGCCAGCTTTGAACTTTCTGTGTAGCCCAGGCTGGCCTCAAACTTTGGACCCTTCTGCCTCAGCCTCACTCACCAGTCAGGATTACAAGGTGTGTTATCATGTCTGGCTTATTTTCACTCCTTAAGAGACAAAACCCTAAGTTTATTTTTTTACTTACAGATGATTCACACCAAGAAAATTCATTTTGGATCTGTTTCTTTGCTAGAATTTAAGACCAAATTGATATAGCCAGCAGCCTGTAGTCCCAGGGTTATGGTTTGTGTCTGCAAGTCTCCACAAAGCCTCATGTGGTCAATGGGGCGGGCTTTTAGAGTTTATGATTGATCCATGGTCCAATGCTGAGATTATAGGTGTGAGCGCTACACCCACCCTGGGGCAGATAGTTTGCATATGTAAGGGAGGGCGAGAGGCTGCTTGCTGCCTCTCCTCCCCTTGTGCTCTTGTTGCTGTTGCTGTCTACCCTGCATGAACAGTCGCCCTCTGCCAAGTGCCCCTCTGCCTTGGAGCCAGCTGAGTCTGGACTGAAACCTCCACAAGCTATGAGCTAAACGAACCTCTCCTTTCTTAATCTTGGGCATCAGTATTTCATCTCAACAATGAGAGAAAAGTAACTAAGACACCCAGAAACTGGAAGGTTGAGGCAAGGAGGATCACTATGAGTTCGAGGCCAGCCTAGGCTACATAGTGAGTAGGAAGACTCTGTCTTAAACAAAACAAACAAAAAAACCCCTCCACCATATGGTTTATTATTTCAGTGAGAGAAAAGTCACTTTCTAAACTTTATTCATGAATACAATTTTGTAAGTATTTATTGTGAGTTTTTCAGATGAAAGACAAGCAGCAGACATGTCGGGAGTGTATCTCCGTGGTCTATTTGCCTAGCATGTATGAGGCCCTAGGTGTCATACAAGAAAAAAAGAAGAAAAAATACTTGCTTGTATACATGGTATACTGAGCATAAAAGCTGTTTCTTTCTTCCTTTCTTTTTTTTTCTCAGTACTAGGGTCTGAACCAAGGGCCTTCACATTCAGCTACATCCTCAGCCCTTAATTTTTATTTTGAGACAAGGTCTCATTAATTTGTTGAATTGCCCTGGCTGGGCTTGAACTTGTGATACTCCTGCCTCAGCCTCCCAGTGTTAGGATTGCATAGGTATGTACCACCATACCAGGCACAAAACTATTTTGTTGTTGTTTTCTTTTTTGAGACAGGGTCTCATTATGTAGTTCAGGCTGGTCTTGAACTCACTATGTAGCCCAGGCTGGCCTCAGACTCAGGGTGACCCTCCTGCCTTAGCCTCCCAAGTGTTACAAAACTATTTCTTAAGTAATGCATTTTATTTAGGTTACTTGCAATGCGTCAACAGATGACACTGTAACTCAGTGAACAAATGGGCAGACTGACTACAGTGCAAATGCGTCTTCTACCCTAGAATCTCCCATCAACCTGCAGGAATTCACCCAGGATCACAGGGCACTGCCAGTGAACGGGATGAATGCATGGGCTGTGTTTGGTAAGAGACGTGCCATAGAGCACTAGCTTGCATTCCTCTTGCATCTCAGCCCTGCACTGAGGTAAATGTGCCAGACTGGCCTTCTCTGCCCCACCCATGAATGCCAAGTAAGTGCCTAAGGGCAGAGAGGGATCAAGTCCTACAGTTCTTTGTATTCTAGCTCCCAGCTCAACCTAATAGAAATTCCTTAAAAGTTCACTAAAGAAAGAATGTGAACATGCTCAGTTTGCCAAAAAGAAGTCCTTTTTCTATAACACACTAGATTTTCACTGTCTAGTGTTGGTGCAAAAATGTGGATTTGTATTATAATTTTTAGTAGGAATTATAAATATAACTGATGATCCAAAACGAACATTACTACATGAAATACCTTATACCAAATAATTAAAAGAAATTATATTGTTTATCTTGCCTAAGTATGCTGGTTATAGATTTCTATTAATAAGGAATTTAACTGTTAGATTTACTAGCTGCTAGATAGTGTATCCTTGAGTCACTGAGAAGTAAACAGATGTATTAAACATGGTAAAATAATCTGCCCTATAGGATCAACATTCCTTTAACTGTATTAGGGAATCACAGAACAGTTTCTGAAAATGATAAGAGAAAGAAGAATGCCCCTAGGATATACAGTTCTGTAAATTATAATGGTAAAATGATGATCAAATATTTAAAAACATACCTTCAATCATGGAATTTATTTCAAATGGACATTCCTGCTACATTTTTTTAACGGCAGTACTGGGGATTGAACTCAGGGTCTTTGCACTGAGCGGTATCTCCAGCTCATTCTCTTTTTTCTTTTTTACCGCTTGAGACAAGGTCTCACCAAGTTGCTGTGCTCCAATTTGAGATCCTCCTGCCTCAGCCTCCCATATTGCTGGGATTACAGGCATGTGCGACCATGCCTGGCTTTGCTAATTTCTTTATACTGGTGAATCTCACATCAAACCATATCCTGCTAAGTGTATAGTTAGCCTCTGGACTTCAGTCAGACACTTTCTGATTAGCATTAGCTGTGTGAGGCCACCAGATGTCAAGGTGTACATATCACTCAAAACAAATATCTGAATGCCCTGTTTAAATAAATTCCTCTAAAAATGCTTACAGCGTCATCGAACTAGTTTGCCAAAGTGTCACACTGCCAAACCAACAAGAATTAGTTCCTTGAGGATGTCTACAAGGCAGCCCACCTCTAGCTTCCCCATATTTGGTGCATGCACAAGGGGAAAAAGCAGGAAGTTTTAAAAGATACTGGTAACTCCAGGGATTATGATTTGATTGGTCTGGGGTGTGACCTGGGCATCGGGGCATGTGATCCTAATGTGCAACAAGACCAAGAACCATTACTTTCAGGCCTGCGTATCCCTAAAAGTGCAGTCCCTTCAGAGAGGCAGGCGGGACGCTCATGTGGTCAGCGAATGACCCCTCACCAGAGACAACAGGCCTGAGTCTTCCCACCCCAGTCTGTCCCTGTCCACTTCCACCACCAGTTTTCTCCTGCAACACTGTGTGGAGCTTTTGCTGCTTCCTGGACTCCGAGCAACATCCCCAGCACAGGTGGGAGAGAGTCGCCTCACACACCGAGAACCCATTCCTCCCAACTCTACAGGGGAAATGTGGTCCCGAGCAGCCCAGGCGCACTTCCTGCAGACAGTCATGGCTTGGCACACGTGGCCCACTGCAGCTGTAATTCTGTGACCAAGCGTCAGTTCCTTGTTCGCTTTCATGCCAGGCTCCTTCTCACCTTCCTGTTATGCTGCACCAGCTCAGGCCCATACCAACGATCTTGTATAAAATCACTTTCTTGGCCTTCAAACTGTTTTTGCCTGCTATTTGGCTAAAATCCCTTCAGACAAATTTCTACAGTGCAAAGCGATCTTCTAAAAGGCAAATCTGAGCTGGGCATGGTGGCACACACCTGTAAATCCAGCATGCAGTAGGCTGAGTCAGGAGGACTGCCACAAGTTCAAGGCCAGACTGAACTACACAGTGCGACCCTGTTTCAAAAACTAAACAGAGTCAAGTCTTATATTAATATTTTAATATCAATCTAATACTAATAATACTCCATTCCTTTTAGGACCAAGTCTACACTTTCTCAGGCTGTACTGCTAAATCATTTGCCATTCATGCAGGTCTGTGGTATGATCTCACGTCTCTCTGTACTGGCACAGGCTCCTAGGATATTTTCAAAATTAGTCTGCAGGACCATTTCTTTGCTGCCTAGTGAGGGTTGTAAGCTGCATTGGTGTATCACCCCTCAGCACCCCACACTTTCTGTAACCAAGAGCACCCTATGCCCAGCATTACGCTTTTCTCCACAGCGGGCTGACTGTGAGCTTACGTGTCTTTGTCCTTCAGGTTTAGCGCACGGAGTGCTCAGTCAGTAGCTGCTGAGCGAATGCCTGATCATCCCACGTGTCTGTGCCTTGCCCAAGCGGGGGTCCCTCCAGGCTCCATACACAGGGTTCACGTTCTGCTGACCTCTGGCAGCCACATCTCTTCCTCTGGAAGGCTTCCTAGGCTTGCTTCCTGACATGGTGACGATCGTAGCACCTCTTAGCCACCATTATATTTCATACACCTTTCTTTCTTTTTTTTTTTTAATATAGGGTCTCCCTATACTGTTTAACCTGGCCTTGAGCTCATTTTGTAGCCCAGGCTGGTCTTGAACTTGCAAGGATCCTCCTGCCTCAGCCTGCAGAGTGGAGTGCTGCGATTACAGGCATGTGCTACCACATCCAGCCACACACCCTTCTAATCATAGTACACACCAGTCTGTGCTACAGTCCCCTCATGTGTGTCAGCTTCTCAGTTCATAGGGTAGCAAACCATTTTATCTACTGTTATGGTTGTGTCTAGATGTCCCCACAAAGCTTCATGTGGTTGTAGGTGGGCTTTTCAGAGGTGGCCGGATCTGACGTGTGTGAGGCTGGGACCAAGGATGTGTGACTATTAAATCAGGCCATGGACTAGTGTGGCACAGTTCTAGGTAGGATAAAGGGTGGCCAACCTGGGTGTGTGTGCTGCCCGTTCTAAGGGTGCACAGCATGAATTAATAGGATATGAGGGACAGAAAGAGGGTCGTCATTTGTCACTTGCTGGTCGCTTCCTATTTGCTGCCTTCTGCCTGCCCTGCTTAGCCATGGGTTGTTTCTCCTCTGCGATGCCCCCCATGCCCCCCTGCCCTACAGATTCCACACAAAGTTTATTTGTGAGCCAAATAAACCTTCCCTCTTTAACTCTGCGTGTCAGCTATTTTGTCTCAGTGCTGAGAAAAAAGTGCCTGAGACATCCACCTTCATATCATCACTGTTTATTCTCTGGTAGGCAACTAGTCACTAAAAGTTAGCCATGAAGAGTGCACACCTGCAATCCCAGCACTTGGGAGGCTGAGACAGGAGGATCACTGCAAATTCAAGGTAGGGTCAGCCTGGGCTACACAGGGAGACCTTGTCTCAAAGAACAAACAATACATAAATTAGAAAACTACACTTTTATTTTTGCCCCTCTCCAATCCTTTCACTCCATGGCCAGAATGTTCTAAGACAAACTTAGCTCCTGTCTTTCTCTTGCTTAAAAGTCTTCACGGACTTCCCTTTAGCCTGAGTGGTCTCTCCCCAAGCACAGCAGCCCCACCAGTGGGAGTACACGCAACGGTTTCCATCTGAATACACAGTAGTTTGATTTCAACGATTAAATATTTTAATTGTATTAGGAGAAGTGAAGTGTGCTTAGTGAATGACTCCTGGGTGCTTTTCCTGAGGGCAGGTAAGAATTTTTTTTAAGTTGGTCACAATATAAACTTAAAAATATTTAATGAATAAAAGTATTTAGTGTACTCAAAAAAAAAAGTCATCATATTTGGGAAACCTTGATGTGCAGATTTCATAAAACCTTTTAAATCTAGCACACAAGTCTCTCACCCTGGCCCCCGACCAACTGCCCTTCCAGCCTCGCCTTCCTCTAGCTGCCATCAAATGTGATAAACCCAGGCCACTGCACTACAGGACCCCATGCCCCCCCTACTCCTCTCAGTCTACAAAGAACACACCAGAAAGAGGGGTCCTGTTAAAAAGGCAGGGGAACAAGTCAGGTGCTTGAAACTCCCTCATCAGGATGCTTTCGTTGCCAGGAGATGCAAGCTAAAACGTCAAGGGTAGAGTGCCACTATATCTGCAATTTACCTTAAAACTACTTAAGAGAAAAAATGTATACATTGATGTGTACAGTATTAAGGACTGTTGAATCTAAGGAGTGAAGCAATAATCGTAGGGATATTTTCTGTACTCTATTTGTTTTGGTTTTGTTTTTGTCTTTTTGAGACAGGGTCTTGCTATGCAGCTCAGACTGGCCTTGAGCTCCCTTTGTATCCCAGGCTGGCCTTGAACTTGCAGTGATCCTCCTGCCTCAGCCTCCCAAGTGCTGGGATTACAGGTGTGCGCCACCATGCCAGGCTATATGCTTCTTTAAACTATTTTGCATGTTTAAATTTTATCAACTACAAAGCTGTGAGAGAAACAAGATGGAAACACTGATAAATAGACGGATATGTTGATCAGTGTGTGATAAAACTAATATGTAACCAGCTGAATCTAAATTCTCAAAATACAAGATTAACACACAAAAGTAAATATTTTACCTATCTACTACCAATGAACAAGTGGAATTTGAAATTAAAAATACAGCTTCATTTGTGTTCTGCTCCCAAATATGCAATATTTAAGCATAAGTGTTAGACAAAGATGTATTTGAAGAAAACTGCAAAACTCTGGTGAAGGAAATCAAAGAAAGACTAACAAACACGGAGAGCTAGCTCATGTTTGTGGACCAGAAGACTCTAAGATGTCCATTCTTCCCAATCTGCTCTACAGATTCCACGCAGTCTCAGTTAAAATCCCAGCATGTCATTTTGTAGATCTTGACCAAGTGATTCTAAAGTTGAACAGAGAGGAAAAAGAGCTAGAACAGCCAAGACAACTTTCAAGGAGAGCCAAGTTGGGAGGATGGACTTCACTCTCTTTGCAGACTCACTATAAATTTGCAGCCATCAAGAAGTATGGTCCTAGGGAATGAACACAGACAGACAGATTAAGTGGAACCAAGACCCCAGAATGGACGAATCGAATGTAACCGGCTGAACTTCAGCAAAGGAGCAAAGACACTACAATGAAGAAAAGGTAAGTCTTCAATAAACGGTGCTGAAACAGTGAACATCTACTTCCACTGCATGCAAGAAAATCTAGACAAACATTATACCCTTCATGAAAAACAAATTACTCAAAGAGATTCTAGGCCTTACTGTAACATGCAACTCTATAAAACTAGAATAGAATAACAGAAGATCTAGGTGACCTTGGGTGTGGCAATGGCTTTTTAGATACAGCACTGGAGGTACAGTCCATGGAAGAAAGAACCGATGAGAGGGCTTCAAATTGAAAACGTCTGCTGTGTGGAAGACACCATCATGAGAATGGGAAAACAAGCCACAGACCAGGAGAAAATAGTGATAAAGGAATATCTGATCAAGGACTGTTATTCAAAATATACAAAGAACTCTTAAAACTCAGCAGTAAGAGCGGAAAAGAAGGAAGGGAATGTGAACTCAGAAGCCCCAGCAGGTTTACTGCCAAACCTGAGAGCAGGACCTCTGTGTGAGCAGGACAGAGGCATCTCTCTGGGCCTGAGAGGCTTTCCTGTCATGATTTTTGACAGGCTTTTGAGAGGGTGGATCAGAGAAACAGCGAATTCGTGGCACACTGATGTGTCCTCTATGCCCTCTGACCTCCTGACATGTCCTGGAGAGACTGCTCATGGCCTGCCAATCTGTCCTCCCTAACCTAAGTAAAATGAAACCTACGGTTCTCTAAGATGGTGGGGGTGCTCCTTTAAACTGGTGGTGTCCCATCCAGGTGGGACAGCACTAAATTCTGGCAAAAATGAGCAGCGACAGGAGCTTTCATTCACTGCTGGTGCAAACTGGAATCACTGCTTTGGAAGACAGTTCCCCATTTTCCTACAAAACCAAACCACATGATTCAGCTATGTTGCTCCTCGACACTAACCTAATGAAACGAAAGTTTATATTCACAGCAAAACCTGCACATAGGTGTTTATAGCAGCCTTATTCAAAATTTCTAAATGTTGGAAGCAACCAAGATGCCCTGCAGTGGGTGAATGGATAAAGAAACTAAGTTACATCCAGTCAATAGAATATTATTCAGTGCTGAAAAAGCAACACGCTGCCAACTCATGAAAAGGTGTATAAGAAACTTACATGCATCTCACTGAGTAAAAGGAGACAATGTGAAAATGTTTTACACTGTATGAGTTCAGCCATATGACATCCTGGGAAAGACATAACTATGGAGACAATAAAAGATCAGTGTCTGCCGGGTGTTGGAGAGGAATGAGGGACCAGAGGCGGAGTCCTTTGCCTTCTTACTGTGGGAGCAGTGAGAATATTCTGTGTGACTCTATGATGCTGGGCACGTCATTACACATTTCTCCAGACCCATAGAATGTACAACTCCAAAAATGAGCTTGAATGTCAACCACAGACTCATGATGACCTGGACTGGACTGTAATGAAATACCTGTCTAGTGGAGGACATTGGTAACAGGAGAGGCTGGGCCTGTGGGGAGGAGGAGGGGTAGGTGTGAACGCTGTGCACTTTCTGCTCAATTTTGTTGTGAACCTAAAGCCACTCTAAAAACTGCCTATCCCATCAGTTAAGCAACCCTAGAGTACTTCAGCCTTTCCAGCTGTCTGACAGTGCAAGCAGGGTAACGAAGCAGGACCACAAGGCCCCTGTGATCTGGCCTCCTCTACATCATGACACCGACCTCCTTGCCAGACCTAAAATGTCCAGCATGCTGCACCGCGAGGCCTTTGCACATGCCTTGCCTTCTGCCAGGAGCACTCTTCCCCGGAGGCCTTCATGCCCTGCCCCATGGTACTGGGGAGAGAAGCCAGGGCCTCAGCATTTAGCTACATGCCTGTCCCCTTTTGTTTTGTTTTGTTGGAACAGAGTCTCAGTAGGTTGTTAAATTGTCCAGGCTAGGCTCTAAATTATGATCCTCCTGCCTCAGCCTCCCAGAGTGCTGGTATTACACTACCCAGTACTACCACACCCAACCTCGCATATCGTTTTAGGTCTTTATTCAAATATCACTTCAGGGCCTGGGATATAGCTTATCGCATAAGCACCTGCCTGGCAACTACAAGATCCTGAGTTTGATACTTGGTACCAAAAAAAAAAAAAAATGTCACCGCAGTGAATCCTTCTCCACAGCCTTCCCCAGCCCTTGCTAGTCTCCTTGCTTAATTTCTCCCCAGGGAACTTAGATATACCGGGTACTGTATTTTGTCTAATGCCTTGTCTGCCTCCCTCCCACCAGAATGTAAGTTCGGTGAGAGCAGAGATTGCTGTTGCTTTGCTCACTGTGGTAGCTCACTGCTATATCATAGACTAAGCTTCGACAAGTCACAATAATGACTGCGGGATGAATAACCAAAAGGCCTCTTGAGAGCCCACTTATGCTTCCTGATTTTCGCTATTTGCTTCCTTTCCCCAGAATGACACCACCCCGTACACAGGGGGCAAGTCTTACTCTGCCCGCAAAACTCAGCTCCGGAGCCCCCTCTTCCAGAAAGGCAGACTGAAGTCCAGATCTCTTCTTTGCCTTACCCATGTGCCCCATTTGGTGGGGTCCTCACACAGTTCTGTTCTAATATTCAGGGCACCTCAAAGGCTTCTTATTCCTCTTATAATCCTAGTATCTTTATACCTCACATTTAATACCAGGTCCTCAAAAACACTTTCGAAATAAAGTAATAATGAAGGAAAGAATGAACTAGATAAAGCAATATGTAGCCTAGTGTTAGTAACATAGACATATGTAGTACACTTAATTTAAATAATACACAGTACTAAAGATTCTCCCAGTAGAGTCCCTCTAACATTAATACTCTGAATTTGAGCTTAACTTGAGATCTGTGAGTTAATGACTAACCACATCCAAAGTCCAAGACAATAGTTTAGGAATCAACGTGAAAGGCCGAGTTTGTTTTCACAACATTCCTTTCACGTGATTTCGAAGGTTTTGTTACTTCACCTGCTGTCGGGGTTTCCATAGTCATACTCGTCTAGCTTGGTCAGGATCAGCACCGGAGCCAAAGACTGAGCAGGTTTGGTAAACAAAGCGTTGAAGCCAAAGACTACCGAAGAGATGAGTGATCTGGAACAGAGAACAGTGCGGGTCTTCGTCACGTACAAAAGGCGCCTGCGTGCATTCACGTGTGCAAGTGTTCACGTGTGCACCTCTGTACTGAGGCCCTCTTCGCCTGCGAGGTCCTCAAATAATCATAGAAGTAAGGGGGCCGGGGATGTAGCTCAGCGACCTGGCAAGCGCAAGGTCCTCAGTCTGATTCCCAGTACCAAAAAAACTCCCCAAAACCAAAAATAAAAATAGCATAGTAATTATAGAACATTAACCCCTTACTTCTATGGGATCGTAGCGCTAGAAGAACTCAGATCTTTTTTTTTTTTTTTTGCGGTACTGGGGATTGAACTCAGGTTCCTGCACTTGCCAGGCAAGCGCTTATTCCACTGAGCTATATCCCCAGCCCCAAGAACTTAGATCTTAATGAGGAAATTAAACGCCAAAGAGAAGATACAGCTGCCCTCAGTTCTCAGCGAGGGAGCCCCATGTGCCCTCAGCATGTTAATCTGTATACTTGACTGAAGCCCCACGGCAATGCTGTGTGGGAGGGAGATACTATTAGGGATATTTTAGGGGAGAACAACAGACCCCACCCACAGTCACGTGACTAGTAACGGGTGAAACTGGGATTGAGACCCAAATCTTTCTGCCCACAGTTCCTTAAGGATTCCTTTACCGTATTCCTACTGAGAATCCTGCCAATGTAATTTTTAAATGATCATACCAGATAAATAAAATTGGCTGAATAAAATAAAATCTAGTCATATTTCAACTAGCGATCTAATCCTTACAAATGAGGAAGAGAAAGAGAAAAAAGAAAGGCGAAGAGGAGAAAGAAGAAAGGATGAGACGGAAAGACAGACAGGGCCGGGGATGTAGCTCGGTGGCACAGTGCCTGCCTGCCAACCACGAGACGAGAAGACAGGCAAAACCAAAGAACTGCAGGAAATCTGACTTGATGATATGAACATGGGTTCAATTCCCAGGTCTTCAGTCTGCTAGTTATACTAGGTTAGGAAAGTTAATCACAGAGGTGTCTTCGTTTCCCAGAAATGGGGACAATCACGATTGCACGGCAATATAACTTCTGTCCATCTTCCCCATGAGACCACAAACGCCGTGAGAACACGACCTACATCAATAGAAAACTTTCCTTTCTGACATAACTGATGCATTTGACTAAACAGCAGTCTAGAAAACAAAAGAAGACACGTGAGTCATTCTGGGTTAAGTGGATTCGTCCATCAGCCTTTGTTGGTTTTTCTTTGAGGACGGAGAGCTGATGGACGCACTCC
Source organism: Dinomys branickii (assembly GCA_004027595.1). NCBI lineage: Eukaryota > Metazoa > Chordata > Mammalia > Rodentia > Dinomyidae > Dinomys > Dinomys branickii. Next base: position 24,886 of record PVLD010014117.1, read on the forward strand.
GCCATGTGTCCTGTGTAAACAGCGTCTGCATTATCAGATACAGTTTCTACCCTGTTACAGAGAGCACAGGGCAATCTGAGGAGAGATACCTTTAGATTTTAATGACTTTTTCCTGAAACACGGTTTTCACTCAGATTTGATGGTAATTTTGGGTACAAGTTACCTTTATCAATTCTTTCCAAAGCACTCAGCTTGATTTTCACAGAAATAACTTCCATTTCCTAAATTTATATAATCTAAGTGTAACTAAAATTTGTAACTATAAACTAGCTGTGGTGGCACAATCCTGTAATGCCAGCTCCTTGGGAGGCAGAGGCCGAAAGATTGCAAGTTCGAGGCCAGCCTAGGCAGGTGATTTGTGAGAAAGTAAAAACATGAAGGGCTCATGGTGTGGCTTGGTGGTAGGGGAACTGCTTGGCACTCATGAGAGCCTGGGTTCAATCAGCAATGCCAAATACATAAGCAAATACTTGTAATTATGATAATGAGTACATCTGGCATTAAGAGATCTGAAATAAAAAGCGGGGGCCCTTGCTAAGGGCGCGGCTGTGCCGCGGGAGCAGAAAGCAGAGGTGTCATCAAGTAGCCATTTACTCCCCAACAGACCGCACGCTGTACACGTAAGTAGGTGTGATTTAGAAGGAACAAAGAACACCAAGCAGCCTGCAGAGTCCACTACAAGGCACGCTGTATTGTATCCCTGGCGTTTCCCTCATTGCCCGACACACAGGAGAGGCAATCAATAAACACTTGTCGAGTGAGAAATTAATATTTATCACTCGGGGCTGCTGTGAGACTCAGATGATCAAACGGGCGTACAGTGCTTATGTGTACTGACATTTGGTAAGTGTGGGTATTCTTCCCTTTTTGAGACATTTTATTTATTTATAATCTATTTCATTCAACAAGGATTTAAGGACTGGGGGTGCAGTTCAGTTGTAGAGTGCAGGCTGAGCATGCATTAGAGGCTAGGTGGATCCCCAGCACCATGAGGGAAAAAGAGAAACAGAAACAGAGACAGAGACAGAGACACACAGACAGAGATAGAAATTTACTGAACTTACTGCTTCTTACTTATTTACAAAACAAAAAGCTTTTTTTTTTTTTTTGGTCTTTTTGAGACAGGGTCTCACTGCACAGTTCAGGCTGGCCTTGAGCTCACTTGGTAGCCCAGGCTGGCCTCGAACTCACAATGATCCTCCTGCCTCAGCCTCCCAAGTGCTGGGATTACAGGCATGCGCCCCCTCGCCCGGTTTCGAAAAAGCATTTTGAACCACTTTTCTAGGCACGAAGGACACAGAAGTGAAGCAAATAGGGCCTGAATTGTAAGGGTGCTCATCTGGCAAAGATTTCTCATTGCCGCAAATATACAGGAGCCAGACTCTGAAACAGGAATGGAATTACTGAAAGAAGAGACCAGGCAGCAGGCAAAGCTTTCCTCCATTTAAATTGCATTAAAAAAAAAAAAAGACTACATGGATAGGGAAAACATTTCCAGACATTTGTATAGGAAACAATTTTTGGAGAGACATGAAAAAACACAGGAAATCAAATAAAGAGCTAATAAGGAATGTTCGTCTGTTTTGAACAATACATTCTTTAATACACGCAGCAGGACACATATCAGCCAGTAGCTGCCATTCCAGACAATCTTATAACCGCTCTAAAAAGCTTAGAGCCACACCGGAGGACAAAACCCCTTATGATCACCTGAGACTTTTGTAAGAAAGAATATGATGGACCTTGGTTTTTCATTTTAATTATTGCAAGGTCATAAAGCAGAGGTCACTTCGCCTTCCTGCCTGGTGCCTCTGGGATTACGCAGATAGTGACACACTACCACGCTAACTGGGGCTTCCCTCCAGCTTCTGAGTTCACCTTTTTGTAGCAATGGCTCTGGGAACCTGGGGGGTAACAATTATGATGCTCTTTCAAAGGTGCAGAAAAGTTGCCCAGGGCTAACAAATATGAATGTCCTATGGCACTGTGACCACCTCCCTCGTGTGTGATTTGTGGGGTTCACGTAGCTGGGGTGTGGAGCCTGTGACAGGTCCTGCCTATGTACGACAGCTGAGCAGCTGATGTCTGAATGAAATATACTTACTCTCTGTTGAACTTCAGTAAATTTGCATCCACCATACCAACCAGTGGCAGATAAAACAGACAAGACGCAGTTTGCACAATTGCCCTAAGAGAGAGTTAAAATACTGTGCACAGATGAACATGAACACTATTTTCTTCTTAAAAAACATATCAAAGTTGACATTTGGTTTGCAAGAAGGAAAAAGGAAATAGCATAAAAGATGTGTTAGAATAACAGTGGAAAAATAAATAAATAAAAGATGTATTAGGTACATTCTTCTATACCCCAAACATATATCTATAAATATATAATTCTCTTCTAAAACCAAAGTGAGTGAGCAGGGCATGGCTCAGTGATAGAGTACTGGCTTAGGATATTTAAGACCCTGGGTTCAAATTCTGACCACCAAAAAAGAAAAAAAATTACAGTACTTACCCTTGGGGTTTTTTAAATGGTTTTTATGTGCCATCTCTCTCTCTCTCTCTCTCTCTCTCTCTTCCTCTCTCCCTCTCTCCCTCTCTCTCCCTCTCTCCCTCTTTCCCTCTCTCCCTCTCTCTCTCTCTCCTGCTCTCTCTCTCCCTCTCACTCGCTCTCTGAGACAGGGTCTCACTATACAGTTTAAATTGGCCTTGAGCTCACTATCTATCCCAGGCTGGCCTCAGTGATTCTCCTGCCTCAGCCTCCCAAGTGCTGAGATTATAGGCATGCGCCACCACACCTGAACTCTGTGCTTTTTCTTATTTCCAAATAACTACCTGGATGTTAAATTTGTGTAAATTATCACAGAACAGAACTTTGCAGTGAAGGTCATCAGATATCTTTCTGTTAATATCAACAATAGAATAAGTTAAGAACCCTAAATGGATATGTAACATTTATAATATTTTAATTATGATGTAAGAGTAAAAATGGGGAAAAGATGTTAAGTATTAAAAAAAGAAAACAGGAGCGAGGTACAGGGGCACACACACTTGCAACCCAATGCTCAGGAAGGCCGAGGGAGGGAGATCACAAGTTTGGGTCCTGCCTAGAAAACTGAGTAAGATCCTGTCTCAAAATAAAAAATAAGCTGGGCATGGTGGCACATACCTGCAATCCCAGTACTTGGGAGGCTGAGGCAGGAGGATGACAAGTGCACAGCCAGACTGGGCATCTTAGCAAAATCTTGTCTCAAATGTTTAAAAAAGGAGGGGCCTGGGGATGCAACTTAGTGCAAAGCTCGGTTCAACCCCCAGTTCTGTGAAAAGAAATAAGATGGTGACAGAGAGACAGAGAAAGAGACAGATGAAGAGGAGGAGGTGAGGGAGAAGAAAATAAAGCGGAGGAGAAAGGAGAGAAAAAGCAAAGAAGGAAGGAAGGAGCATGATATTTATACAGTGAAATATTATTCGGCCATAAAGAAGAATAAAATCCTGTCATATGTAGCAAAATGTCTATCACTGGAGGACACTGTATTAAGTGAAATAAGCCAGACACAGAAGAACAAGTAACACATGTTCTTTCACCTGTGCGAATTAAAATTAAAAAAGAACCAGGCACAGTGGTACGTGTCTGTAATCTTGGCTACTTGGGAAGCTGAGGCAGGGGGATTATGAGTTTGAGACCAGCCTGAGCAACACAGTAAGACCTCATCTTGAAGAAAAAAAATGTTGCCTGGAATGTAGACTAGTACTTACTGGCAGGTGGCAAGGGCAGTGCAGGTAAAACAGGGCTACATTTGATCTGTGAGCACCCTAAGCATATATTAAAATATCACACTGAACCCCATTAATATGTAATCAGTACATGTTAATACATCAGCCAGGTATGGTGGCACACACCTGTAATCCCAACATTCTGGGAGGCTGAGGCAGGAAGATCCCAAATTTGAGGCAAGCGAGACCCTGTCTCAAAATAAAAATATAAAAGGGTCAGACATGGTAGCACATGCCTACTGTAATCCCAGCACCCAGGAGAGTGAGTCAGGAGGATCTCTGTGAGTTTGAGGCCAGCCTGGGCTATGCAGTAAGTTCAAGGCTAGCCTGAACTATACAGCAAGACCTTATTAAAGGGGTGCAGAGAGGGAGAAGGAAGGAAGGAAAGACAGAAAGACAGAAAATGGGCTGTTCCTCAGTGCAGAGGCCCTGGATTCAATTCCCAATATTAATGTATATGGCAGAAGAAACAGGAGGAAGAATTAGAGGAAGAATAAAAGCTCACAGCTTTTTTTTATACCACAACATTTACTAAATGTTGTACTTTAAAAGGGTAAAAAATAAAGCCCAGACGCTGGTGCACAGCCTCAGCTTGGCACAGAAGAACACCACTAAGGATCCTGCCTGCTCACAGCCCGACTTCTCTCACGAGCAGAGCTGGCAGGGAAGATGTATTTCCTACATAAAAGCAGCGTCTGCCAAAAGGGGAGAGAAAAGAATGTTTAAAAAAAGGAATTTACTACAAGATTAAGTATGTGAAATTCCTTCAAAGAGCAAGCTGTTAACATTTAAACCATTTGGCAGAAAGGTACAACGACCCTGCCTAGACAGGAATATTAAACTTGGTTCATACCAAAGATGTTGCACTCCTGGAAAGGGGAACTCTGGCAAGCCCTGCGTCATCCTGAGATGGGTGCTATCAGTTACTTACATGATCATGGTGAGGTAAAACGCCAAACAGTAATAGTAGTCCTGTCCCAGAAACAACATGACAATTGAAGCTGCTCCTTCTAGGTAGAAAGAAGTTAAGATAATCTTATAGTAGCCAAATTTCTTCAGGCAGGGCCAAGTGATGAGGACAAGGCACTGAAATGAAAACAGATGGACACTCTCTTAAGAAAGGAGCCCGCATGTTATGCTCCTTCCTCCTATGGGTGCCAAAATAAATGCTCTCATTACAACATAAAAGTGCTTCTGAAATATAGTATCATAGTTTATTTTTAAAATAAAAGGAAAACATATTAACAGACAGACATCCATTTACAAAATAGCATAAGAACAGTACAAATGATACTGAATTACAAAGTGGTAGGAAATTTAACAATGATTGTATTACATGTTGGTATCTTCAAAGTGATTTCTCAGGAAAACAAATATAGATGTGCAAGACTGATCAAGTAATTAACTGTTCCTTTCAGTAAAGCAATAGAAGTCAGTAGTACAACTACGTTAGCTATCCTGTATATACATATATACATAATTTCCCCTTCTTTCTTTTCTCTTTTCCCTTATCCCAATAGCTCTTTGCTTTTGAGCAATTTCCTTTCATTTCACAGTATGTATCATAAGTCCTAATTTTTATTCACTCTTTCAGGTTCTTACACTAGTGAGCCAATACATTGCTTACACATGCAGGTCTGATTTATTCCACTTCTGAGTATGGGCTCTAGTTGTGACCATTTACCTGTAAAAGTCTTCAGTTTATCTTTCTCTATAGCTGAGTAATATTCCATTATATAAAAATACCACATTCCTCAGCAGATGGACATTTGAGTTGCTTCCACAATTTAGCAATTACAAGTTGCACTGCTATGAACATGGTTGCACATATTCACTGTGATATGATGTTTTCAGCAATAGCAGGGTTGAATGGGACCTCTAGACCTAGTTTGCTAAGGAATCTCCAAACTGATTTCCACAGTGGCTGCACCGGTCTGCATTCCCACCAGCAGTGCAGAAGAGTTCCTATTCCTCCATAGCCTCACCAGCATTTATTATTGGTTGATTTTTTAATAACAGCCATTCTTACTGAGGTGAGATGGGATCTCAATGCTGTTTTAATTTGCATTTATCAAATGACTAAAGATGTAGAATATTTTCTCATGTATTTGTTTGTCATTTGCATTTCTTTATCTGAGAAGTGTGTATTCATCTCAGATGCCCAGTTTTGGATTGGGTCTTTGAATTTGGGAGGGCTGATTTTTTAAAAAATTTTTTATATGTTCTAAATAAAAGACCTTTGTCTGACGGGCAGTCAGCTAAAATTTTTTACAAATTTGTGAGTTTTCCTTTTACTCTGCTGGTGATTTCTTTAGATGTGCAAAAACTTTTCAGTAGGATGAGGTCCCAGTTGTTGATTCTTTGAAGTACTTCCCATGCAGTTTGGTTTTTGCTTGTGAACTCTCTGCCTACCCCTATGTCTTCAAGATTTTTACCTACTTTCTCTTACAATAGATTTAGTATTTCTGTTTTAATATTGAGATCTGTGATCCCTTCTTTTTTTTTTGGCGGTACCAGGGATCAAACTCAGGACCCTGCGCTTGCTAGGCAGGCGCTTATTCCACTGAGCTATATCCCCAGCCCCTGTGATCCCTTTTGACTTGGGTTTGGTGCATGGTGATAGACTTGGCAAGTCTTTGGCAAGTGGCAAGCCAATTTTTCTAGCACCATTTATTAAAGAGGCTATCTTTCTTCCAGTAAGTTTGTTTGGCCCCTTTGTCAAAGATTAGGTAGCTGAATGTGTTTGTGGTTGTGGCTGTTCCTTCTAGTCTGTTCCATTGATCCTCTGGTCTGTTTTAGCCAGCACCATGTTGATTTTATTATAGTAGCTTTGTAGTATAGTTTCAGGTCAGGGATTGAACTATACTATCAATCAAAACACACACTTTGATTTGCAAACCCACACCACCACCATCTTGACTAAAGATGCTATTGTCCATATATATCCAAAAGTTGACTACAAATATCGATATTCTATAGGTAACAAACTGCTATTCTTTCAATAAAACATATAAACCTAGAAATGGTTTCCTTATTTTTTTATTTCACACCAATATAGAGATTTTACTAAAACTGAACATAAGAAAAAAAATCAATCACTTAGAAACAAACAGCCATTGCTTTATGGTGAAATGGAAGTTTCAACTAAAAAAAAATCAAATTTTAAAGTTAAAGTCCACAATTCACCAGCACACAGTAGGTGAAACATATTTATTGAATGAATAAAAATCTCACTCTTTTCGCTATGATATAAACCTGAAATGTACTTCTTACCTAAAACCAGAGGTAAAGAGTTTACAACTCTATCTACATTTTTTCTGGTTGTATCTCCTGCTTAACCTTACATATTTTCATAATTCTCATAGTTCAGATTTAGGTTTTTTCCTATATATGTCTTACTAAAAAGAAGTTCAATGTTCTAGACTGAAAGAACTAAATATACACATACATTAACAACGATCAGAAAATACTCCTTGTTTTCAATTTTAAAAAGCACATTGTTTAGCCTGCAAAGTCTTCAGTGACAAAATGTAGGTATATTATAATTAGAAGAGAATTTTTAAAATAAAAATCCAATATATCTATCCTTCAAGAAACAAGGTTTTCGGGGCTGGGGATATAGCTCAGTGGAATAAGCACCTGCCTAGCAAGCGCAGGGTCCTGAGTTTGATCCCCAGTACTGCCAAAAAAAAAAAAAAGAAACAAGGTTTTCTTTTCTTTTTTTTTTTTTGTCTCTTTGAGACAGGCTCTCACAATGCAGTTCAGGCTGGTCTTGAACTCACTTTGTAGCCCAGGCTGGCCTTGAACACACAATGATCCTCCTGCCTCAGCCTCCCGAGTGCTGGGATTATAGGCATGCGCCACAACACCTGGCTCTAAGAAAGGATTTCTTTACCCTTGACGTTTTTTGGCTTAGTTTTCTATTGTCAAGGAACAAGAGCTCATTTTCTGGATACCAAAAACAATGGCTCGGTGACTGATGTAATTCAAGGCATTTCTCAACTGTTTTATAACATCAAGTATGTGGAGCACCTCAACAAGTCCACTTATGTTCTTGCTACAAGAATAACATCGTAAGGTAGCACATTTCCACATGCTGAAATGAAGCTGCTGCTTCTCAATGTCTAATATGTAACTGCACAGAATCTAAGAAGTTGGTCCAGCTGCAGGCAAGAAGTGTGTGGCAGCAGGAAAAATGCAAGACTTTAAAAATCAGATGCCCTAGGTTTGAATTCCAGCTTTGCCACTTTTACCCAGCGATCGTGCAGACAAGTTACTTCACCCAAGAGGCATTTCCTCTACCAGCGCCTCCCCTCTTAAATCTCATTTTATTGCACTCTCACACTGAGTTACACCCCTAGCTCTTCTCCTTCATCTAGCTCCATATTCCAGCATACAAAAAGACATGAGCCAGCAGTGAGTATTGTCACAAAAATCACAAAAGAAAATTAAAAGATCGCCTCTACTTTTACTAAAATAAAACCCTCTACAAACTGAGGATGTTTGCCCCTTGCTCACAGGTGACTGAGGAGGACCCTGTGAACAGCATTCCCAGCACAAGTGCTGGCAAATCCACAGCAGAGAAGTGCAAGCCGAAGGAAAGAGAACAGGCAGCGCTCTCCTGGCAGTGAAAGCCTGACAAATACTTGCAGCTCTCAACTGGTTGTACATGATCACAGCTAATGTTTCCAGGGTGTTTATTTTGTGCCATTTTAAGGACTTTGTGAGTTTTAACTCATTTAATCTTCATAGTAATTCCCCTGGGTAAACCACATTTTTATTCTCACTTTATAGATGAGGAAACCGAGATACAGAAAGATTTGAGTAACTCAATCAGGGTCACACAGCTAATATGCTGGGGCCAAATGCTCCCTGGGGAGACTACAGGCACATTCTTAACTCAGTGACTGTTCTGCCCTCTGAGGAGAGTGAGATGCAGAAGGACAGACATAGCAAAACGGCTATCAGAGAAAAAAAAAAATAAAACACTGGTTCATTTTCTTCTTCTTCCATTTACCCAGCTCCTCAAAATAAAGGCCACTAAGAAATCAGACTCAGAAAATGAGAATACAGGGCTGACCCCACATGACTACACCCAACAGTTAAAGTATTAAAGTGAATTTACCAAATAAATAGTATTTAATAGGTTCTAATAGATTGCCACTTTTTTTTTTTTTTTTTGGTCTTTTTGAAATAGGGCCTCTCTATACAGCTCAGGCTGGCCTTCAGCTCCCTTTGTAGCCCAGGCTGGCCTCAAACTTGCAAAGATCCTCCTGCCTCAGCCTCCAGAGTGCTGGGATTACAGGCATGCACCACCAAGCCTGGCCTGGATTGCTGCTCTTTGCCACAAAAATTCACGTAAGTATTCCTTCTCTAGAAATTAAGAATAAATTTAAGCCTAGCCTGGGCAATTTAGTAACAAGACCTTCTCTCAAAATTAAAAAGGGTGGGGGATGTAGCTCAGTGTGAATGCCCTGGGTATTATCAGTATCCCTAGTACCAGAGAAAGACAGAAGCCAAGACAGAGACAGAGACAGAGAGAAAGAGACAGGGACATAGAGACAGAGACAGACAGACACAGAGATACAGAGAGAGATAGAAAAAGAGACAGAGACAGAGACAGAGAGAAAAAAAACAAATGAACCAGTCCCAGGCTGTCTGCCTCCTGCCTTGTGACACCCCACACTGTCTTGAGCTTCTGGCAGCAAAAAGGCCATCACCGGGCGCAACCCCTCAACCTTGGACCTCCACAGCCAGGAGCCAAAATAAACCTCTTTTCTTGAAAGCTGACCCAGCCTCTGGTGTGGTGTGACTGGAAACTGAAAACAGACTAACTCCAATAGAGTAAAGGGTCACCATGTTATAACGGGGGGAAGGGGACTCCTAAAAATACTGTAAGCGAAAAAAGTCACAGAAGACCATATTTACCTATTTGATTCCATTGATATAAAAGTATAACGAAGACAAAAACTAGTTTAGTAGTTATCAGGGGACTTGGGAATTAACTTTTTTTTTTTTTTTGTCCTTTTGAGACAGGGTCTTGCTATGTAGTTCAGGTTGGACTTGAACTCACTTTGTAGCCCAAGCTGGTCTCAAACCCACAATGATCCTCCTGCCTCAGCCTCCCAAGTGCTGGGATTACAGGTGTGCACCACCACACCCGGCAGTGACTTGTTCTTTTAAGCATGATGAAAACATGCTACCCTTGATTGTCTGGGGCTATGAGACCCCCTGAATGTATTAGAACATGTTGAATTGTATGCTTTAAATAGTGAACTTTTCGGACAGTGGAACATGCCTGTAATCCCAGCACTTGTGAGGCCGGGGTAGGACTACCATGAGCTTGAGGCCAGCCTGGGCTACAAAGTGAGTTCAAGGCCCATCTGAACTATAGAGCAAGACACTGTCTCAAAAAATAAAAACAAAACAAAAATCTACCTGCTCTTTTTACATAAAAGTTCAATAAACATTTTTAACCTGATGAAGAGGAGAAACTATACATAAGTGTATGATTTAAAGTAAGAAAGAGTCGGGCATGGTGCCACACGCCTGTAATCCCAACACTCGGGAGGCTGAGGCAAGAGGATCGCTGTGAGTTCGAGGCCAGCCTGGGCTACAAAGTGAGCTCAAGGCCAGCCTGAACTGTCCAGTGAGACCTGTCTCAAAAAGACAAATAAAAAAAAGATAAAGTAAAAAATAAGAAAGATATATAGCTGAGAACAGTGATTGACACAAACAGCCCACTGCAGCATGTATGCCGTAGGTTTGCCACCACTGGCCTAAAATCTGGTAGCAAATACTAAGCAAGAATTCACACAGCTTCCTATTCTCAACTGTTTAAAGTAAAAGCTGGTATAGTTTGGACCTTCAATGCACCCCAACAGTCTATGTGCTGAAGTCTTGGGCCCCAGGGTGCTGTTACTGAGAGACGATGGGACTTTCAGGTCTAAGGTGGTCCTAGGTCCCTGACAGCGGGACTCCAGCCTCTGCTCTTTCCCTTTTGCTTTCTGGCTGTGAAGTGAGTAGTTCTTCCACTCCACGTCCCATCACTGTTACCGGGCACCCCCAGCAGAGGCCCGAAGGGACAGGTCTATCCGCTCTTGAACTGCAACCTCCAGAACTGTGAGCTAAGTACACTTTTTCTCTTGTAAGTTAATCATTCCAGGTGTTTTGTTATAGTGACATGAAAGGGACTAACATCAAAGCAAAGAACTTGATAAGCCTCCAATTGCTCTGAAGGGAGAACACCCTTTTACCAGGTGTATACAACACCTGAGACTCTTGTCAGTCAACCATAACCTCCACTTGGTAAGCTCTGATAAATGGTGTACACATGGCACATGTGAGAGGCCCATTTTTTTTTTGAGATGGGAGTCTAACTATGTTGCCCAAGCTGATCTAAAACTCATCAGCTTAAGTGATCCTCACACTTCTGCCCTCCAAATAGCTGGAACTAAAGATATGTGCCACCCTGCTTGGCAAGGGACAAGTCTTGAATTACATGGCTCTGAAGACACATGCCTCTGTGCCTGCTTTTTTTGGATCTCTCCCTTGGGGTTTGTTATAAGGACTGTGTAAGGTAATATTTACAATGTGTTTGGCATAGTCCATGGCAAATAGTGAGCACTCAATGGCTTTAGTTATCATTACAATGGTATAAACACCAACCATAAAAACCTTCAGCAGAAAGGCAAACTCTATGTTCGTTACTCTTCTCATTGCTAACACCAAATATCCAACACCCAAAGTTAAAGGAGGAAAGGCTTATTTAGCTCACAGTTTGCAGAGACTGCAGTCCATAATCAGCTGTCTCTAAGGCAGGGTGGCATGGCAGAGGAGAAATAGTTCATGGAAGGCAGAAGACAGCAAAGCAACCAGGGAATGACCACAAATCTTTCCATCTTTTATACCTTATCCAGGCTACTTAAGGTGGGTGGCACTCACACCCTTATCCCTAGAGCCCTTGATCCTAGCACTGCACCATGAATCAATTCCAGTGTCCACACTCTAGATCCAGCCACTTCTGAAAAAGCCCTACCTATGACTACATGAGGCTATGGGGCACATCTAGACACAACCATAACATTCTGCTCTTGGACCCCCAAAGACTCATGTGTATCCCTTTATGAAAAAGGCATTTAGTCCATCTCCAAGAGTTGCTAAAGTCCTAACAATTTCAGCATTGCTGAAAAGTCCAAGTCCCAAGTCTCCTCCGAGATTTAAGGCAAACTCTTAGCTCTGAGCCCCTGTGCAAATGAAAAGAAAGTTGAACAATTCTCACATTCAATGATACAAAGTAGACATTTCCATTCCAAAAGTTACAAATGGGGGTAACAAGGAATGGGAACAAAGCAAGACCAAAATGCAGCAGGGCAAACGTTAAATCCTACAGTTCTGCTTCCAGCATCCCCAGCAATCAGTGGCAAGTCATGAGCTCCAAAGGGCTTGGGGGGCTCTGCCCCTATGGTACTTCTGGTGGTTGCTGCTTCTGTGACTTCTCTCTGGGGCTGGCTCTGCTCCCTCCTTGCAGTTTGCCTCAGATGATCCACATTCCTGGCTTTTCCAAATTTCCGGGGTATCCACTGCACCTTCAGCTTCACATGTATAGCTTCACACATTGCCCCCTCAAGGGCTCATTGCCTGGTCTCAAAGGCCTTCATCTGAAATTGTGGTGGAAGTCTTCCTGACCCCACAACTCTTATACTCTGCATGTACCTAAAACCAGCACCATGTGGATGATGCCAAGGTCTGACTCCAGCTGGAGCAGTAGCCAGGATTCCTTCTCTCTTGGCTGTAGGGGTCAAGAGCTTATGAACTAAATCCTGAGGAACATCTCCTCTAGGCTGCCATCACTCCCTAGGCATGCTGCAACTAGTGCTCTGGGGCTCTCTTTTCCAAAGTCTTTCACATTTGCAACAATGAGGCTGCAGAGGCTAGAGTGTGTGGAGAAGGGCATTCTTTAGTTAATCTTTCAATGTATTGCCTTAGGTATAACAGGACCTAGGTTGTTGTGTTCTGGAGGAAGTCTAACAAACAGCTTTGTCACTAAATGTTTTGCTATGTTATGTAGAAAAAGAATGTTGACAGGATGGCTATCTAGTCAGGTCTCATGCCTATGGTAATTGAATTGTATTGTGTTTGCTAAAACCAGGTGCCTCTTTTGTTTTATCTCAATAAAAGGTTATGGAAAAGGTGATTAGGGGCTACAGTCAGGAGAACTGTAACCCCCGGATCCCAGGACATTATCTCTCATGTATTTCTTTTTCTTCTTTTTATTCATCTGCGGGTACCTCATTTTTGGGACCTGTTCACCCTGGACAGAAACGGATACTAGACCAACAAGAGTGCTACTGGCTCCTGTGATGTCCTCAGGCCGTCTTTTCTGTTGTCTTCTTCTGAAATATTTGGCTTCCTTTCGCAAGTCTTTTCAGCAACCAATTTCTCCTCTATTCCATTTTTGCAGGCTGCAACTTTACTGGAGTATCCTTTCTGGCCAAACTAAAAACATCTTAAATCATTCTTCTGGGCTCTTTGCTCTTGATTCTCAACATAAATTTGGCTAAAAGCCCCCAACAGTAGCCATGCCACTGCCTTAATATTAAACTGCCTTGAAATTTCTTCTACCAGATTAATTAGTCCACTGCCCTTCGTCTCTGGCAAAAATCTCTGGACATGAGCAAAATACAGACAAACTTTGTGCCAACGCATAACACACATTGTCTGGAGTCCAACACCAAAGTGATCCTTCACAGCAAAAACCCTCCTGAGTCTGGTCTTTACTGGTAGAATTTCTATCAGCATTCTGGTCTTCTGAGCTCTGACTAGAATCTCTCATCAAGTATAGTCTCAGGCCTTCCAGCTCTACTTTTTCAGAAGTATCTCCAAACCTTTCCTAACTTCCCCTTCCCACAAGCCAGCTCCATAGGCTCCTAAACCACATGCTCAGGTACAGTCATAGCAACAACCCCGTTTCTCTGGTGTCAAATTCTATGTCAGTTACTTTACTAACTGCTGAGACAAAATACCTGACACCTAAAGTTAAAGGAGGAAAGGTTTGTTTAGCTCACATTTTGTAGAGGTTTCAGTCTATAATCGACTGGCTCCAAGGCGGGCTGGCACAGCAGAGGGGCATCACAGAGAAACAGGTCATGGCAGGCAGAAGGTAGCGAAGCAACAAGCAAGATCACAGCTATTTCTACCCCTTTTATCCACGCTACTTAGGGCTAGTAACACTCACAGCCTTAATCCTAGAGCCCCTGATCCTAGCACTGCACCATGAATCAATTCCAGCCTCACACACCTTAGATCCAGCCACCTCTGTTACTGGGAATCAAACTCAGGCCCTTGCACTTGCCAGCGAGCTGTTCCACTGAGCTACATCCCTGGCCTGATCCAGCCCCCTCAGTAAAAGCCCCACCCATGACTGCACAAGGCTTTCAGGGGACATCTAGACACTAGCTTTCTGATATAGTCTGCTTAAGAAGGTACACTCACACACAAAACATTTTAGAACTACTTCTACCCCAAATGGTTTAAATATTTTTGGCAAACAGTAAAAATGACCTATCTATGTGGAATAACTTATTTCTTATTCCCTGTAGAGTATAAGTAACATGTTTTACTTATTGTATAATTGTGAAACTAGGAGAAACCCATATCACAGGCTAGGCCATGTCATATTATTAGTGGATGGGTGGAGCGGCAGAACAAACAACATGGTGATATGTTTCTGGAGGAGGACGTGCCCTCTACAGTAACACCAGTCAGTAGTTATGACCATGGAATTTTAATAACAGTCTGAAATTCTGAGACTCAAGCTTTCAGCTAAGTGTTCTGCAATGTTACTCCATGAATTCTTGATTAAGTGACACTTCTTCCATCACAGAAATCTTACATGCCTGAATAAAACAGAACTGTATGCTGATAGGAAGCCATTTGTTTTCTTGCATGGTTCTGCTGAAGTTTAAATGAGAAAGCTCCGGGAGTGGAATTTTAAAAACTAAAATGTTTAAGAGTATGGCACTGCTTGGCTTTCACTGGACCTCTCTCCTTACTCCCTTTCGTCTTGTCTTCCTATTGTTTCCAGTGAATCATATTAATATTGGGGCTCTGAGTCTTTGGGTCTTTTGATAAATGTGTGTCATCGGTTCAAACTACTGAGATAACCAGGTTTCTAACTTCCTCATTACTGAGAGCTATGTTTTTAATCTGTATAGGATCATACACGAATTATTGCATACCTGTGAGCAAGTAAAGCATGCCCCATACATGATACTTCTCATGGGAGAAGGAAGAACATCCCTGGGAATGAGCAGGTCTGCAAAGATCAACATGAAGTTGCTCAAGACGGTGAAATGGCAAACTTGGAAGAAATTCATTATTAAGAAAAGGTAAAATTTTTTCTGGAAAAAGATTTGTCTCATCAGTAAGAAGACAGAGGTCCAGGCTTCGTCCCATTCACTTTCCAAGAGAAAGTTCTCCTGGGGACGTCTTTTAAGTTCCAAGTGTTTTGCATGGTCCATGCCAGCGTAAAGGCTGGCGGCTGCCAGAAGCGCAAGAACAACGGCAACGGCCTGGAAATTGGGCAGAATTTCCATGTTATTAGAGATGAGGCCACAGAAAAGGACACTGGTGGATCCTACTAGTGATGCCACTTGGCTCGTTTTAATTAGTTGAAGCCTACTTTCCTGTCTAGTGAAATTCTCTACAAACAGCCTGCAGTGGGCTTGCTGCACATAGGTGAGTGTGCTGTCAAAAGCACACAACGACACTACCAGCTGAAGCCCACTGAGCCAGTCCCCTTCTTGATAGTGTCTCCAAGGGAGCCAAGGGAGCAGGAAGGCTGCTGCATAGAGAAAGGGTCCATACACGATGCAAAGAACGGCAATCAGCCTTGAAGTGGATGCAGAAATACCCAATCAGGCCATTAAGGACATTCCAAATCATTAAAATTATCTAGGGAGAAGAAACACACAAGATTATTTCAATGCAATAGCAGTTGTCTTGAAAACCACTACGTTTATAAGATGGAAAGAACCCCTGCTTCTTTTTTACTTATGTGAAGTATCTAAAGCTGATCAGTAAAAAACTCACTGTTTTCAGAACCTACTGCACTATTAATAAGAATTACAAGTAATACTACTCAAAAGCTAATGTGCACTCATTTTGGTGTAGGTACTGCGCAGGTCGTGAGACCCTGTGTAAAAAAAAAAAGTGTAATATTACAAAATACAAGGGTTTTAAACCCATGAACACCATTCATCCTGATCACGAGGACTTTTCAACACAATTATCTGAATAATGATACTGATGACTCCACATAAACTAATTTTCCAAATGATCAAAGGTCACCCTTTAAATTGCAAAGCTTATACACTTAAGTGGCAATCCTTAAGGCAGCTTTCTTTGTCTTTGGAGAACCTTGAACATGAGTTTGTGAATCATTTTGTTTGTTTCTGAGGGTCAAACCTAGGGCCACTGCATGCTAGGCAAGTATTGTACCACTAAGCTACATCCCCAGTTATCAAGAATTTTCCGTGATAGCTCAGCTATGTGAAGAATCAGCTATTTGGAAAGAGGTGACAATACACAGCTGTGAGGAAGTAGTTACATGATGTGGAAGACACTGTCTCACCTGGGCTTGGTAGAAGGCCACTTCTGAAACCTTGTATAAGTATAAAAACAGTTTCACATAGTAGAAGCTGAAGACAGAATGCAGCATTCCAGCCCCTAATGTTATTGCAGAGTATGCCCCAGCAGTGGATTTGATATGAAAAAAAGTCATTTTTCCATGCAGGGGAACTTTTCTTCCCTATGTTTAAAAAAAAAAAGGTTAAAATCTACTATTTCCATACAGTAGTTGATGGTTGATAATATCCCACTGGAAATTAGTTAATTTTAGTTAAAGAAGAGTCCAAAACCAACACCTGTGAATATATCACCAGATTTAATACTTTACTGACTTGTACCTACTCAGCACTTTTGGGGAGGTTGCCAGGAATTCCGATTGCACAGGTAGTGACTCTGTTAATGTTATAACATGTTTTTAAATTGTAAAGTAGAATTTATCAAGTTTGGATATGCTTAGCTAGTGGAGGGGAGGTACGTTTATGTACTATTACCCTCCTGACTGGGGAAGGTAAGGCAGACACAAGCCCTCAAGAGAGAGCTGTTCCTTCGGGAGCACAGACTTGCATTTGAAGGTTTATTCTTTTTCTTTTGATAAACTCTGTAGCTTTGACCCATAGGACACATCTAAGAGCAATCTAGGAATAACATTCTAATTCTGAATACTTATGTTTATTTTTTTTTTCCGGAACTGGGGATCGAACTCAGAACTTTGCACTTGCCAGGCAGGCACTTATGCCACTAAGCTATATCCCCAGCTCCAAACATTCCTACTTACCTTGATGTAGATGCTCCTCTTAGATCCAGCCTATCATTTTACCCTTTGATCTATTCAACTAGAAAACGGGAAGGGTTAACTAACAGGAAGTAGGACTAGATTCACCCTCCTTTTGGTCTTGACTATAGCTTTGAAGAGAACACCATGATCATCCCAGTGGATCCCTGACTTGCTAGGATGTTTGGCCAATCTTCACTATCTTACTAAAAAAAAAAAAAAAAAGACAGACAAAATACTCACATGATGTGGGAGATGTTACTCTGAGTAAGCCCTGGGCCTCCACTTTGACTCTGGGGATTCGGGAGGAGAACTAGGCAGGTGGATCAGTCTATACTGTCTACTTCTTTGGGGAAATGAACAGCAAATTAGTCGGGGGAAACTGAGCATGTTGTTCAGAAGATCAAATTATTTGTCCCAAAAGCTTTCTTTTACCCTGAGAGACTCAAAAATGACATTCTATGAATAGTAGGTCTGTGGAATTTTTTTTTTTAAAAAAGGGTTATTAATCCCATATCCACAGAAAGCACTGGATGCAGACTAAATGAATATTATTTTGCACAGGCTGGGGATGTAGCTCAGAGGTAGAGTGCTTGCCCACTCAGAGTGGTATAATGAGAGGGACCTGACGCTTCCAAAAAGGTATTTTATCCCCTGGTTGCCATCAAAGCCTTGTGTCCAGGTCAGTGCTGCAGCAGACCCCTCATGGCCTGCCCAGGAGACATTTACTTCGGCCAAAGCAGGCTTTATTCATGACCTGTCACAAACGACTCGATCCTCTCCACATCGGAGAGGAACCCCTTTCCTGTCCGTGACCGCAGAATATATATGCAACCTGCAACAGGTGCATCTGGGTCAACCCCTACAGTTCCCCTTATGCTATGCCTCGCATTCGAATAAAGCCTCTTTCAGATCTCATTTTCTCGCATGTTTGTAATTTCTGTCTGGGGCAGCATGTTCTGGGCTGGGAACACCAAGGGCTGCTGGTGACTATGGTGGCTGCACTGGAGCTGGTAACGCTGAGGATGGCCAGCAGAGGGTAAGGCCAGCATCCAGAACACAGCAGAACAGCGGGGAGCCACCATCTGCATATGGTAGAAGAGTTCCTGAGGCCTGTTAATAGCCGTTTGCTCCAGAGTTGATCCCTGTGGGCATGTAAAGCCCAGAGCTGTTCACGCTAAAAGAGCTACACTTTGCCAATTTGTGATTTCTCTAGGAATTGAGCAAGAACTCCCAGACAATGGATAACATCTTGGAAGCACCTATGAGGACCTCCCCCTTAAAGGCCCTTGAAAAAGAGGGCAAACCATAGTGATGGTTGACAGTAGGCTCAAATGTCAGCCTACGTCTGATTTCCACCTCACACACAGCTAAGAATCCCTGCTAGCTGGTGGTAGTGATACAGGAAAATAAATATCCCAACCTGAATGATATCAGATGAGTTTGTGTTCTCTAAAACCGAAGAATGAATTTTAGGAACAACGGAGGTTAAGAGCAGAATATATTTATTGAGAGAAAGAAAGCTTCTGTCCAAGAGAGGGACAGAAGGGGGGCCCGAGTGGGTTGCCCCCGACTCTGTCTTTTCCGGGGACTTTATAGGGAAAAACCATGAGGTGAGGCGGGTCCAAGGTAGGGGAAATGGACAACACTATGGTCTACCAACAAGATTACAGGCATAATTGTCCAGGTAAGACTGAGTGGACTGAGATCAAACGGGGAAGCGAGTCACGAGTCACGTAGCAAGCGGGCATGAATACAGATCAGGGGCTTTTCCTGTGGGGGTCGGGCTAGTGACTCTTCCTGGCTTTTTAGAAGGTGGTTGTTACTTATTTAGAATATCAATCCCTATGTTTTACACCTAGGGAGATAAGTGGGTGCATTTGTTTAGCACCTTTTGTCTTGAGGTCTGGCCCTGTCTGTCTGCCTATAATATTTCTATCTAACTCAGCTGCCTATAACAGTAGTGGATGGCTGTGAGTTTACTCCCCAGCACTACAAAGGAAAAAGAGCATTTGTCCAGATGTGTACTTGTATTCTTACAATGTTTATAGATTCCTTATGATAAAATACCAATCTTACTTTTTCATTATTATGTAGTTCTCAAACACTTGAAAAGTACCAGAACGACAGTATCATGTGGTGTGTCAATACTTTTAGCTTTGAAAGGTAATTTTCTGACTTGAAGAAGCTGGAAACTGCTGATGAAGGTCTCACTCTAGGGAGTTACTTTAGCATAAGTGGGAATGAAAACAGAAAAAAAGATCAAGTGAGAATGGAGAAAGAGGCTAGAGGCTGCTTTATTACACAGAAAGCCAGAAACAAGGAAGTCAGTAGAACCATAAAGCCAAGGTAAATTCAGCCCACCAAAATCTAGGCACTCTTTCTTAATTTTCTTTCAGGCATGCCTAAAAGAAGCAGCATACCATAGTTTTCTTAACTGATCTATCATTAAGTCAGAAAGCAGATATTTATAAACTCAGAACTTTGCAGAGTGTCATAAACACCCTGAGTTGACTTCAAGGTTTTTTCTAAACAATTTGAGTTAAGGAGCCATCCTGTCTGAAAATAAGACTATAAAGTTTTTGTGTGTTTATTTTTCATATCGAGGATCAAACCCAGGGGTGCTCTACCACTCAACTATATCCCCAGCTCTTTAAATTTTTTGAGACCAGCTCTCAGAGTTGCCCAGGCTGGCCTTGAATTATGATCCTCCTGCCTCAGCCTTCCAAGTGGCTAGGTTTATAGGCATGTACCACTGTACCTGCCAATACAAGGTTTTGATAACATAATGAAAAAACCCTACAGTGTGAATTTCTCTTTGTACATATTGAGAAGGTAGTAACATCTTTCTTTCTTCTCCAAAAAACTATCAGTATTTTTCTTTAGATTACTTTTTTCTTTTTTTTTTTTTTTTTGGTCTTTTTGAGGGTCTCACTGTGCAGTTCAGGCTGGCCTTGAGCTCACTTTGTAGCCCAGGCTGGCCTTGAAATCACAAGGATCCTCCTGCCTCAGCCTTCTGAGTGCTGGGATTATAGGCGTGCTCCACCATGCCCAGCTAGATTACTTTCATCATAGTGAATACTTATTTCAGTGAGTATCCACATGGAAATCACCACTAACAATTTCTTTTCTTTCTTTCTTTTTGAGACAGTCTTGCTCTCTAATTCAGGCTGGTCTTAAACTATGTAGCCCAGGCTACCCTCAAACTCACAGCAATTCTCCTGCCTCAGCCTCCTGAGCGTTGGTATTACAGGTGATTGCTTTTATGCCTGGCACTAACAATCTTTTAAGAGCCACTACTGCTAACTAAAAACTCTCCTTACATGGTTTTACTTTACCAACAAAATGTTTTGTCTTTACAGCCAAGGACAAAGGACTCCTGATGATGGATCTTTTTTACCACAAAACTTTTCTGCGGAAGAGTTTAAAAAGCAACAGAGTGGTATAATGATTAGGTGGGACAAGTGAGCAAAGTACTATTAAATTACTATATGAACACCCAAATCTCTTAGAATTAACTTGGGGATTATTCATTAACCTACCACTAAGCCAAGTGATACTAACATCACTAAAGAGGCTACATGACTGCTTCTGTGCTCTAAGCAGACTCACAAGAATGGAGACCTCCCTAAAGCAGGACTTTTAGCCCTCAAAGCTACAATTGCTTTTTCAGTGCAATTTTGGTTTCAGCTCTTCCAAGGGAGGAACACTGCTGAAAACAGCACCCTTAAAAAGAACCCATTGACACAGTCCCACAGGCAGAAAGCCTGTGGCGTTTTCTTTTGTTTCTGCTGCTTTAGACTTCGAATGCCTTTACTTCTCCAGACTTTCCTTTTGGTTTGGTTTATTATTATTTTGAGCCAGGGTCTCACTGTAGCTGAGGGTGGCCTTGAAGTCACAGGGATCCTCCTACCCCAGCCTTGCCAGGGCTGGGATCACAGGCCTGCACCACCACACCTGATTTCTTCTCTCTCCCTTTTCTTTAAGGTGAATCTTAAAGAATAGTCCAGTACATTTTTTTCCTCATTTCGAGTCAAAATGAGCCTCCATATGTCACAGAGAACAGAGCCACCTCTTTCAATCTTGGGCTCAGTGACTGATGCCGGATGCCTGATTCCAGAGATCTACAGCATCCACCAATCATTAGCAAATACTAAACCCAAATTTCCCTTCCCAAGGGGCTCCATATGCAGTTATAGAGACAATTTTAAATTATCTTAGTGTTGCCTCTGGCCTAATACCTACCTGACTATTGACAGTGTGGGCAGTAAAGGCTATACAGGGGACCAAGCTTTCTTCTTCTTCTTCTTTTTTTTTTTTTTTTTTGCTTTTTTGAGACAGGGTCTCACTGTGTAGTTTAGGATGGGCTTGAACTTGTGGCAACCCTCCTGCCTCAGCCTCCCCAGTGCTCCACCATGCCTAGCCTTCTTTTTAATCTAGCAATAAAGCAGACCAGTAACATTCTTTTGGTTCACACTTAATGGGGTGAATCTTATTCACACTTAATCTCAGCCAAAAGGCTGGGAAGCAATAGTCTACCTTTATTCAAAAGAAATGCTTGTTTGAGTGTAGCATATCTCTTATATATTTACTTTCTAACATCATCATCATTTTTTGGTTGGCACTGCACTCACGATAAAGGCTCTTTGCTCATTTATTTGTTGGGTTTATGGGGGGTTTTTTTGAGACAGTCTTGCTCTGTAATGCAGGCTGGCTTTGAACTCATTTATGTAGCCTTTGCTGGCCTGGAATTCACACGAATCCTCCCACCTCAGCCTCTTGAGTGCTGGGATTACAAGCTTGCGCTCCCCAGGCCTCGGTCTTATTTATTTGTATCAGTATGTACTCATCACTCAGTAGTTTACCCATTGCTGTTATTTATTTTTATGTACATGGGCCGGGCTGCGGCTCAGTGCTAGAATGCTGGTTTAGTAGGTGTGAACTCCTATATTCCAACCCTAACACTACCAAACAAAGCGTATTTCAACGCCCATAACTGTTCCCTAGGGTGCCTACGCTTTAGCAGTAATAATGACATGGATTTACTTATATTTTGTAGTGACAGGTTTTGTTGTTTTCAATGATACCGGGAATCAAACTCAGGACCTTGTGCTTGCCAGGCAGACACTTGTGCTGCTGAGCTATATCTCCAGCCCCCAGATTTGTATTTCAAAAGAGCACAAAAATACCTCCTCATAGTTTCTTGGATTCTCTTAACTCTGCGAAGCCCAGGAGGAAATCTCTCCTCAAAACCGCTGAAGGTTCCTCTGTTGGTACCAACTGCGTCTAGAACATTAGGCTTCTGGACTGTAGGTCCCTGGTACTTTCTGCTCTGTTACGAAGTCTTCCTTAAGGTCTGAAGGGTAAAACTTCTGACAGTGACCCTCAAATGGGGAGAGCTTCTTGTCTTTTGCAACATTTCTCCAAGTGGCAGGAGCCTGCAGCCTAAATCGCATGAGGAAACTGGAGTCAAGCATCAGGGTGAGGCCACAGTGAGTGTAGCAAGAACGGGCGGTGAGAGGCTATAATACTTCGGATGAAACCCCCTTCTCCAAAGTACACGTTTTATTCATTTATACTGAAAACCCAAAGCAAGTCTGAGAATCTCTAATTCCCTCCTTTTGAATTCTTTATTTGCAATCACAGTGATGTCTGCACGTGGGTTTTTGTTTGTTTTTTGTCTTTTCGAGACAGGGTGTGAGTATGCAGTTCAGGCTGGCCTTGAGCTCATTTTGTTGCCCAGGCTGGTCTGGAACTCACAACGATCCTCCTGCCTCAGCCTCCCAAGTGCTGGGATCACAGGCATGCACCACCACGCCTGGCTGCATGCAGTTTTCAAAAATAAGATCACTGACGGATTTACAATAAAACTCGAGCCCTAACCCACACCTCCCTTCAGGCAAACGTTTAACTGCTTCCCATTTAGTTCTGCCAGCTCTTCTCATGGGAGGCAAGGGTTCCTCAGTTACCAATCAAGGCTCTTTGCAGGTTCACTGCAGCCACAGATGACGATTAACTAACTCTTCTAACTCTTCTAGCTGGGCATGGTGGCGCACGCCTGTAACTCCAGCACTCGGGAGGCTGAGGCAGGAGGATCACAGCAAGTTTGAGGCCAGCCTGGGCTACACAAGGAGTTCAAAGCCAGCCTGAACTGCATAGAGAGCCTCTGTCTCAAAGACAAAAAAATAAAATAACTAACTCTTCTACTCTTCCTTCTCCCCAAACTTGACATCGTAAATTGTTGCGCTGGAGATAATCTTGTAATAATATACTGCTGCTTCAAACTTTTTTTTTTTTTGTCCATAAACGTGTCTCCGCTAATCCCGGGGGCCGCCCCGCCCCGCGTCCCCTCTGGGGTTTCGGGGTTCGGTCTCTGCGGAGCGGCGCCCCGGTGAAATCCACGCCCCACATGCGGATCTCGCGGTGTACGAACCTTTCAAAAGCCGCGCGCAACTCCGGCCCCAACCTGGGCTCCGAGGCTCGCGCGTCCCCCGGGACAGAGACAGGCGCCGAGGTACCCGTAGCTCGGCGGGCTGCGCACGTGGGGGCCTCCAAAGACGCCCCGCAACCGCCGCCCACTACTCAGAGGCCGAAGCCCTGGCCGCGCAACTCGCGCGGGGAGCGGCTGGACGACGCCTCACCCCGACAGGCCGCAGCCGTCGCCGGCATCTCTGAAGCCCGTAACCCGAACGCTCCCGCTGAGAGACTCAGCGCAGGAGGCGCGGGGGGGTGGGGCCGGGCGCGCCCCTTCGCCTTTTCCCCGCCTCCTTTGTTTGTCCTGGAGCCGTCATTGGCTGACGGTCCTCGGAACCGAGCGAGCCGCGAGTCCTTGGCGAGACACGATTGGGTGGACTCGTTGCCCCTCATCCAGTGGACCGCTCGGGATTGGTCAAGGCGTCGCCAAGGTTTGAATCGCGTCCTCGGCTGGGGAGGGCTTTGCCGAAGTGCCACGTTGGGCAGAGCTGCGGCGAGCGGAACCGGCTTGACGCTGCCCTGGGCTTTGGCGCCCGGCTGCGGGGTGTTGGCTGACGAGAGGCGAGGCGGCGGCGGGCGCGGCGGGCGGCGGCGCGTCCCGCCCGGCAGGGGCTCTGGCGGAGGGCGGCTGGCCGGCGGGGCGGCCCGGGGCAGCGGCCGAGTCGGGGCGGTGGCGGGCTCCGCTGGCCGCGGGCGGCGCGGCGGCGATGCTGGCCGAGAGCCTGGTGGAGGAGTTCGACATGAAGGAGGACGAGCCCTGGTACGACCCCCGGGACCTGCAGCAAGGTGAGCGGGGTCACGGCCGCGGGGCAGGAGCCGGCGTCGGGAAAGTTGCTCCGCACGGCGGGGAGGCGGCGCCGGGCGCTCGGTGCACCTGGAGGCCCGGTCCCCGCGGACGGACGCAGGGACAAGCTCGGGGTCCCGCCGGGGTGCGCGGGGCGCGGGTGCCGGGTCTGGGTGGGGCCGGGAGAGCCGACCCGCTGCGGCCCCGCGAGCCCTGACCGCGCCTTCCCAGGCGCGCTGTGACCATCCTGGTCTGCAGCCTGCTCAGCAGGGTGTTACCTGGTGCTGGGGGTTCACTGCTTGTGCATACAGTTCACTGACTTCTGACGTACCCACATCAGTTTGCACTCTAGCTTTCGGGTACAAATTGGCCTGGCCTTGGCTTTCTGGCGTATGGTGTGCAGACAGTCTTAGGGCAGCCTTTAGTTTGGAGCGGCTCCCCCCACCCCGCCGCATATTAATAGCAGAAGCTCCATTTGGAGGGTGCGCGGCTACCCCGTCCCCGCATATTACTAGCAGGAGCTGCATTTGGGGGCTGCTTTTGAGGTGCCACTGACAGACCCTTAAACACCAGATACACATTAAATCCTCCCAGTGAAACGGGATGCTGGTAGCAGACTGAACACCAGTTACTGGTAGGAGTACATAGTATGCGCTGTCCCGGCAGCTAGGATTCCACTGTGAACTACAGAACAAACATTCTTAACCGCTACGCAATACTGAATAATTCTCAGAAAAATTTCCAGGCATCCTCTGTGCCTGCAAGTCTGAGAACCAATTCTTTCAGCCCTAAACGTGTGGTGAAAATTAACATCTCATTGAGTTGAATATTAAGTGATTGTTGGGCTTGTGCATGCCACTGTTGAGCTTGGCAGAAAAACAGAATGTAGGCTTGAATGACCCGTACTTGTTTTTGTTTGTTTGTTTGTGAGGGGGTCTTGCTGTGTAGTTCAAACTGGCCTGGAGCTCACTATGTAGCCCAGGCTGTCCTTCAATTTGTGGTAATCCTCCTGCCTCAGCCTCTCCAGTGCTGGAATTACAGGAGAGGGCTACACTCCTGGCTGAACGATTTATACTTAAAGGAAAGCACTTCTTTTGGGCAAAGATAATTTCCTAAAGTAATACAGTGACTTAAACCGAAGTGCTCACTATAAGCTGTTCACTGTTTGCAGCATAGTGTTTGGGATCCTATGCTCACCTTACCCTATGAGGATTGGTGGCTCATTTTGATAATTTTATTCATGATTAATGAGGCAATCACAGAGTAATTGCAACATTTTCCTATGATAAGTGAACCTCTTCTACAACTAAAGCGAGATGTTTTTCTTCCTTATGTCTATATGGACTCTTTAAGGGTATAGGAGGTAGGCTCTTTATTTTTTAAATTTTCCACATCTACGTGATACTTAGCCCATCACAACAGAAGCTCATTTCAGTTATTTTCTTAACTGAATTGAAACACGCAGTTATGTTACCACGAATCTCATCCATTATTAGGTAGGTTCTTTAATTTATGCAGCGCTCCACCCTGTGGGAAGTTACCGAGAGCAACCTGAGGCAATATTTCAGAGGACGCGGGTTCCGTGGGTAGTTCTCCGTAACCTCTGTCCAAAACTAGGTCACCAGATCTGCGCAGTGAACTAATCCTAAAGGACCTCTGAACCTCCTCGCGGACAGTTTGCATTTGGAATTCGTTCTGTGCTATACAAAACTCTTTTGCTGCATTATCGCAGTGGACTTTGACATGCTTCATATCATAACCAGCTACGTAAGAATAGATGTGAAATTCCAACAGTCCAGACTCGTGGAGGTGACCTGTGAAAGCACGAAGGCTGCAGCATGGATAAAGGGCATCTTTTCCCCAGTTTCACTAAATGATAACTAGGTTTTTTTTTTATTTTTGAGCAGTGCTGTAGACAGAGCCCCAGCCCTAGCACACACTGGGCAAGTACTCTACCTCTGAGCTATACCTAGAACTACACTTGTAACAGATTTTAAAACTTGTTCGTTTCTCAAAAGTGTATTTTCTACTCTATGCCAAGGATTCACGCATTTGTCTAGGCACCGGGCTGTGGAGCCTAGCCAGCTGCGTGATAGGTAGACAAGGTTCCTAATTATTCCTAGAATAATTCCTATGTTAGGAATCTGTTGGTTGTAGAAGTCTTGAGCTGGTGCCTCTTGATGTGGGACCACTGCAGTGTTTGGCACCTTGCAGGCTTTCATTTGGTACTTGTTGCTGACTAAAGTTTGGGAGCAGGTCTGTGCCATTATTCAGATTGATTAAGCTGGGCTGGTGATATTTTATTGTGTGCAGGAATCTGGTTTTTACCATCCTGTTACTGAGTGATGCGTGTTTGGAGGCAGCTGCTTAAAACTTACAGATCTTGTTCTCAAAATCTTATGACTACTAAGGTGAGCGTGGTGGTACCTGCCTGTAATCCTCACCCTCAAGAGGCAGGGGCAGGAGGATTGAGAGTTCAGGGCCAGCCTGGGCCAGATAGCAAGACCCTGTAGTCAAGCAAACAACAGCAAGGACGAGAAAACTTACAATTAGCCAAAGGTAACTAGGACCGTGTGTGTGTGTGTGTGTGTGTGTGTGTGTGTGTGTGTGTGTGTATGTGTGTACGTGTGTATTTGGAATATAGTATTTACCTTCCTTTGGGGTATTGGCGCATGTATGCCATATGTGATCATTTCCAATCCTTTTTCTCTCCATTCTGCCTCTCTGAGCCCCTTCCCCTACCTCCAAAAAGTCTGTCTGTTTTACTATTTGGGGTTTCTCCTGAGATACTTAACTTTCTGTGTGGGACATTCTCATGCCACAGTTAACTTTCTGTGTGAGCCGTTCTTCAAATTGGAGGAAACTTCTAACTTCAGTAGCCTCTGGTGTTGTGTTCATAGAAATCCGTAAAGCTGAGCCCAGCCAAGAGAAAGCCCTCTGTTTTCAAAGCACTTTGATGAGGAAACCACCTTTTATCCGAGGGCTGGGGCGTGGCGGGAATGCTGGCAGTGATCTCTGTGCTAAGAGCTTTCCGGGGACAGAAGGAGCCTTCTGTTGAGACAGTGATGGTGCTTGCTTTGTAATGTACCCCTGAGGGACCAGGGGGAAAGACTTCAGAGACTGGATCTTTCTTTGAGGCTGGATGCTACTATAATTGTCATTTGGTGAGCCCCACAGGCTTAGAATAATACCCAGGCTTTGAGTATATGGATCAGCAAGTGTTAGTTAAATCCTAAAATTTCTTTTCAAGATAAGCACGTCTTTCTCATGTGCACCTAATGTGCTGAGTCAGTTTGGAAGGTCATTAAAAACCGACACCAGGGCCTGGGCATGTGCCTCAGTAGTAGAACTCTTGCCTGGCATGTGCAAGGCCCTAGGTTCGATCCCCAGCATCACACACACACATGCACACACACACACACACAACCAGGCTCCATCATTTTTCTTGATGTTTATACTCAGGGTGTTACCAAATATAGTAACGTTGGCAGCAAGAGTTAAACAGAAGCGTCACCAAATGACGCATTTGACTTTGTAATGAGAAAAACTTTCAGTCGTAATGTTATTGAATTACTGCTGCAGACTACAGCTAACCTGGGAATGTGGCGGCCTTGTTTTTCTCTTTAAGAAGCATGATGTGTGTGCTTTTAATCCCAATAGGCTGAAGCAGGAAAATAGCTCTGAGTTCAAGGCCAGCCTGAACCACATAGCAAGACTGTCTCAAAAAAAAAAAAAAAAAAAGTGAAGTAAAATGGGAAAAATACAGCAGTGGGACTTAAAGATTTCAGAATTCTGTTTTTTTTTTTTTGTTTTTTTTGTTTTTTTTTTTTTGCGGTACTAGGGATCGAACTCAGGACCTTGTGCTTGCCAGGCAAGCACTTATTCCACTGAGCTATATCCCCAGCCCTGATTTCAGAATTCTGGAAGAAAGGTTCTTTTAAAAATCCCTCAACTGAAAATCAGGGATGAGAGGCAACCGGTCCAAATTATTTTAAATTAAGAAAACTCTGTTTAGACTTCCGGGAAGATGGCGACCGGGTAGGCAGCAGAGAGAGAACCTCCCAGAGGATTACCACCCAAACAATGAAATATAACAATATGAAGACAGAAATAAGGACTTCCGGGAAGAAGATGACCAGCCGAGAGAGCGAGTGTGGAGGGAAGAACGGCTTCAGCTCCTGAACCCGACAGAGAACGCGCTACTGGGACAA
>PVLD010014118.1:0-16238 GCA_004027595.1 Dinomys branickii
ACCTACTGGAAGACAAAGTAGGTAAAAATCTGGAAGACATAGGAGTAGGCAGAGAGTTCATGAACAAGAACGAAGCTGCAAGGGAAACACTTCAAAGAATCAATAATTGGGACCTCATCCTACTGAAAAGTTTTTGCACATCTAAAGAAATCACCAGCAAAGTAAAAAGAAAACCCACAAATTGGGAAAAAATCCTAGCCGGCTGTCCTTCAGACAAAGGTCTTCTATCTAGAACATACAAAGAATTAAAAAACATGTACCTGTCCACATTCAAAGACCCAATCCAGAAATGGGCATCTAAGATGAATACACACTTCTGAGATGAAGAAATACAAATGGCAAATAAATATATGGAAATAAATACATGAAAAATGTTCAACATCATTGGTCATTTGAGAAATGCAAATTAAAACAACACTGACATTCCATCTTACCCTAGAACATTGGCTATCATCAAGAAATCAACCAATAACAAATACTGGAGGGGCTGTGGAGAGAAAAGGACCCTTCTCCACTGCTGGTGGTGGGGCAGACTGGCCCAACCACTATGGAAATCAGTGTGGAGATTCCGTAACAAACTAGGATTAAAGGTTCCATTCAACCCAGCTATTCCGCTTCTGGCTATTTTTCCAGAAGAACTAAAAACATCATATCACAGTGATGTATGTGCACCATGTTTATAGCTGTGTAATTTATATTAGCTAAATCTTGGAAACAACACAAATGTCCTTCTACTGAGGAATGGGTAAAAAAAGATATGGTATTTTTACGCAATGGAATGTTACTCACTTATAAAGACAGACAAATTTGAGGCGTTTAGAGGTAAGTGGATGCACTAGAGACCATATTCATAAGGGAAATAAATCAGATCCACATGTGTAAACATCATGTTGTTTCCCTCGTGTAAGAAACTGACAGAATAAATAAAATCTGAAAGGTACAATAAATATTGTGAAAGGAAAAGAAACTGCTCAAAAGGAAAGAACAACTAGGATGAGAGAAAGGAGAAAAGAAAGAAAGTAGGAAGGGAAAAGAAGTACATACACACACATAAGATAGCTAAGACAGTTTACTACTAAGTTCTATTGGTTTATTGGAAGGAAAAGTTAATGTTTATTATTTTTTACCAGTTTTGCATGCTTTTATCTGGTAAGCTGAATTACTTATTTGAAGACAACAATATGAAATAAAACAACCATTGCTGAATTCCTATCTTTTTTTTTTTTTTTTTTTGTCTTTTTGTGACAGGGTCTTACCATGCAGTTCAGGCTGGCCTTGAACTCACAATAATCCTCCTGCCTCAGCCTCCTGAGTGCTGGTATTAATAGCATGTGCCACCACACCCAGCTTCTGTATAATTTGTAATGTTTTTTATTATTTTTTATCTTCTTTGAAATAAAAAAACTGACAAAGCCAAGATTTCAATGGGAAAATGTTTAAAAATATGTTAATAATGACTGTATGACATTCACCTGAGAAATTCAGACATTTATGAAAGACTAAGAGAATTCATATAACATTATTATAAAATTTAAATATCAACACATAATAAAAAATAATAGAAATAATAAAACTTAAAATACAAATGTAAAAATGTCCTTAGATGCCATTAGTGCTAACTTTTATGAAAGGGTTTTTTTACCCACTCATTAAATACATTCAAAATGAATTCATTCCCTGCAAAAGTAGCTTCATCCATTTAAAAATGTGCTTTAATTGTTAGACATTATTGCCTGTTAATGTAAATTTTCATTTCCCATAATTTCTATCTTTAATTCTTAGTCATAGCCTCCAGAGTTTCTCAAAATCAACCCAAATCTCCCTCCACACACGAGTCCTTAATAAAGTAATGACAACATCTTATCAAGATTATAATTTTTTTCTTCTTCAGATAAACATTGTCCATTCTTTCAGGTACAAGCCTCCTGTCATGATGTCCCAGGAGTGACCACAAGTGTTCTCATAGTGTCCCTTAAACATCCAAATAAGCTTTGCAGAAAACATAACACCTAACAAGGTTTTCCAGCACAGATTAAAGAAGACCCATCTTATTGTCACTTTTGTTCATGTAAGATTACTTAATACTATTGACTTATATTGACCTTATTGTCAGGTAAATCTAGAAATGCATTCATCATTCAATATAAGTTTTATTTTAATTATCAGGAGGTTTGGTTAGCAAATAATCAAAGTTTTTTTTTATCTAAATAGTATCACGAATTAGGGTATATTCTTTTATTCACTTTTTAAAAAATTATAATCATTTTAAAGAAATAAATCAGTTAACTAAATGAACAAGTAAGAAAAGAAAATGTTACTATTTCCATTTCATAAAGGAGACCTTTAAGAGGTTTCATGGCACTTTTACGCCTGTAACCAGAGATTAACAACAGTCAAAATTATTTAGGAGCAGTGAACTGCACATTTTCTTATATCATGCTAGTCTTGTGTTTTCTTGATTTTATAAATTTTGTCATGAAAAAAATTCTTCAAATAAAGTGGATATAATAATAAATAAGTGTAAAATACACTGAGTTGCTGGTTGGTTTATCCTATTTGTATGTTTTAAATAAGTGAATAAAAACTATGCCTTATTTAGTACTTTTGAATAAGATGGTTTTTCTTAAAATATTTTAAAAATTAGCAGCCTTTAAATCAGTCTGACAGGTATTCTTTCTTAAGAGTCCAAAATGATGAAAGTAGCATTTTTATGCTAAGATTTTAGAGATAGTAAACAAAATAAAAATTATGTGCTTAAAACAAAACTCATGAACTACGGACTCAAAATTTATTACTATGGCCCTCAAAGTCATTTACATAAATGAAAACGGTACAGCTTTCATCAGCTTTTCAGTTTCTTTCCAGCAATGAATTGCACAAATCCATTAGAGCTACAGTCATATTTCAGCAGCGTGAGTTCCGATAGGATCATGCCTAACAGAATGCCGCTGATGCCCGGGAAGTGAGAAGAAAGTGTTTGAACCAGGATCTCTAAAGAAGCTCGATACATGTAATATACACATCACTCAACTGCCTTCATGAATCTTTTTCATGAAAATGAAATGTAGATGCACCTACAACTAATTACTGCTACAAATTTTTCTCAAACATCAAAGGATAATGTCACAAGGGCTCATTCACTGAAAACCATGTTTTCTCAGAAATCGTGGGGTCTCCGCACGCCCTCGCGAAGAAGCTGCGGGTAAAGATGGCATACGTTTCGCACCCCTAAGTAACAGTGCTCTCCAGGAGTGGGCAAGGACCTGGCTACTTCAAGGCGGCGGTCACAGGCATGCGGACGAAGCTTATTCTGTAACAAGGCTACAGCAAGACAGCCTCCCCTGGCCTTAAAGGCGGCCTTCTCCCCGCCCACTCGCAGGCCGTCCATGTTACCTTGTCGTGTTTTATTGCCTTCCCTTCCCTCCTGTTCTCAGCCTCCGTTGGCACGGATTGGCTCACAGCCCACCTGATCACCTGTGAAAGTCTTGCTACAGTAAACAAGCTGAAAAAGTTTTGTCATATAAAATATTCATAATGCATGGAACAAAATTGTTTTCTTATTATTTTATTCTCTTATTCAAAGATAGTCAAGAGAAAGTTCTCTTCTCCCCTCTGGGAAATGGAATCGTTTGTTGTACCTCTGAAGACAAGGCATTGCAGCAACTGCAGATTTATCTTTTTGTTATTTTATTGTGGATCTTTATAATATCATGGAAAGATACTGTATCTTGGGCTTAAAGATATGTTACTAAATCCAGAAAAATACCCCTTTAAAGTGGTAAAATTACATTTCTGAGTGTGGACATGTTTACAGAAATTAACATAATATCTAAATCTAAAAGACATTTGTGATGATATATCAATGAGGTTTATCTGAGGCATGATTATTGCTAACTGAAGATTTTGCCCAGTACCCTGCCATGCTGATAAAATTAGACAGTAGTACATGAATTCTTATGGCGGACCAATTATTGGCATTTAGTAATTCCCTAAGCTGTTAAATCACAAGCAAATGACTCAGTCAGTACAATACTTTGTTATTTTCTTAGCTGAATACACAATTCTTTGGACAAAGACTATTATTCTCAATGCTCAACCATATTTGTTAACAAACAAATATAAATCAGTAACAAGAGACACAAGATATGTTAAGATAACAGAAGGTGATGAAGTCTCTACAGAGTAAGTTAAATATGTACTGTAACAATGCTTTATATACAGACGGTATGATTAAAAAATAATCCAGGAGGATTACTGTTGCACAGATTTTATTTTCATAACATCCCAGAGCTTTATTTTCAAAATAATATGCTTATTTATATTTTAGCTTCATGTCACAATTAAAGACAGAAAATGTGTAGTAGTCAAAATATTTAAGTACAAGTTTACACATATATGTCACACATAAGTCTGGAATTTGATTAAACAAAAAACTTTTCTTAGCTTTTGACCCATCTTTCACACCCCATCTTTTCCTTACTGCTAACACTTGATATAATTTGCTCTTGATCACTATATATTCTTGATGCAATAATAAAATTCAATTTTTGACAAATAGGCCATATAGTTCAAAAGTAGAAATAAATGATTCTTGAGGTCAAATGCTACTAAGAGACTTTCCTAAAAAATTCAAATAAATTCTAGATAAAAATAATTTATTCAATTAATGAAATATCTATGGAAAGAATGGTGAAAACTGTCATAGAATGTGAACATCAGGCTTCTGTTATCTGCTGTGTAAGCACATCTTAGCATTTCTACATCAAAGTTAATTTCCAGACAGTAAATTCACAACAAGAATGGGTTTCAAAGAAGAATGTGGATGAAGATGACTGGGCTTAGTTCTCATTTTTCAGAGAAAGCTAAAACCACACCTTTTTAGAGTATAGAATCTAATGTCAGAACAATATGTAAATACTAAGTATGAATCACAGTATGTGAAAATAATAAGTGTAAGATCATTTAGTGCAAGAATAACATGACATGGTATGTAAATTTAAATAATAGAAGACTACCGTGGAGGGTGTTTTAGAGTATGAGGCATGCTTTAAATGTGTTTATTGGCAATACTGACACATTTTGTGAAAAAGCAAAGTTTCTATAACTTGTCTTTGGGGTAACATTATCTGCCTAAAAATATAGCAATGACCACTGGAACACCCAAGTCTTCCAAAGGACATAAATGGAGCTGAGTGGGTTCTAGGATTTAAACTTTTAGAAGAGACTCCGGGCTGAAGTTGCCAAACACTGCATCTTCCAATACAGGCAGAGATGAGTGTCAAGCTAAAGTTTTAGGGACACCTCAAATGGGGTGAACTGTGTGACACATTTCCAAAGTTGAGCTTGTCCCATCATTACTCTTATCTCTCCAGACACCATTTTGAAAACCCAAATTACCACCAATCCACTGGAGCTGAAATTTTCATTCAAGCATTGCTCCCTTACTACCGTTCACATATGTCTAATTTGCATACACTACGATTCAGTTATTTGTGGTTTACACATTTCTCATTGCGCCAATACAGCATTCTTAAATTTTACTGTCTTACACTTAGAAAAATAAGTCTCTCTCAGAAAGACAAGTATTACATATTTTCTCCCATACGTGGGATCTAGGGGCAGGGAGCAATAGAGGGACAGAGAGAGACAGGGAGACAGAGACAGAAAGAGAGAGATTAAAGAAAAGGAAGGAGATGGGAAGAAGACATGGAAAGGAAAGTAAGATAGGGTAATGGTGGGTTAGATATGATCCAAGTGTGCTGTATACATAGATGAAATTCTCATAACAAAATCCACTCTGTATAATTAATTTGTACTAATACAATGTAGCTGTACTTTCTTTTCTTTCACAGTCAAAATAACCACAAAGAATGAAATCACAGTTGTGTTGTAATCAGTAGAAATGAGTTGAAGCTTATACCTTACTGAAACATATGGAGGGATTGGGTACCATTTGTTATATGTTAGCACAGTACTATTAGCATTAAATTTTATTGATTATTAAAAGCTTCACCATAAGATTAATTCAGAGCAAATTTTCTGTGTCAGTGAAAGGATTTGACAGTAAAATTGATGGATTGTTTCATATCTGAGAAAATGTTTCAAGAAGGGATAGAACCTACTTAAAGTCTCTCTCTGTAAAATGCCTTAGTTCTGCCAATATCATGATTTTCAAGACAGTTAATAGTTTTTTTCATATCTTAAACAGTCTGTATGTATCATTTTTATCCAGTAGTCTTGAACTTCCCTTGTTAATTCATATAACAAAATGGAGTCTAATATAACAAACTAGAAAATTTTAAATGAAGAAACAAACATAAGGTTTTTTTCATGATAATATCAATGAACATACTATAGTCTTTTAATTATGTAATGTTGGGAATGTAACTAAAGCACAACTCAGAAAAACTGTGGGTCAACTTGTAATTATTTTAATAATAAAACCTTATAATATGTCTCTGTAGATAGCATAGGTTATTATAAGCAATTAACATCTACTAAAAAATTTATATAGTCCGTTCAGTTCCCTAAGATCTGGAAATGAGCCTTATTATACAAATAGAGGGCTACAGAACACCAGCACTTTCCTTAACATCTCAATTCTACCTGTGTTTTTCCTTATTTTCTCATATGTTCCACTATTGTTGCTGTTGCCTTGTATTATATGACTACATTCACAATCACCAATCCTTTTGAATGAAAAAGATTAGAACATTAAAGAACGAATGTAGGAACAAACACACATCTTGAGGGCAATTCATTGTTCAGAGCAGCAGAACCTACTTAGCTGTCACCTGGACTGCAGACTCTCAGGTTCATCAGATTTCCTGAGGAAAATTGTTCTTTCCTCCACTCAGTGAAAGGCACAGCAGGATTAAGCAGGCTGAAGGGGACCAGCATTCTCTGTGAAAGTCCAGAGAATAAATCTGTTAGCGTTGGCAGGCTGCAAGCATTCCTTGCCACATATCATTGTTTCTTCTTTCTTTTAAACTCTTCCACTATGTAAAACAACATGCTTAGCTGACAGCAGTATGAAAACAGGCTCTGATCTGCATGGGCCAGAAGACACCATTTTGCAAGACTCTGCAGACAAAGTTTGAACCTGTTAAGAGAATTCTTCCATTTTATACAAATGCCAATGTCCTGTGCCAGATTTGGTTTGGGATCAAGTTTCATCATTTTAAAAAAAAATTTGTAGTTGGTCTTGATGTACATCTACCACCAAATGGACTGCTTATCTCTCCTTTAAAGCTACCTCAGTCTCGTTTGGCACTAGTTTTCAGAAATTCTGGTCTTGACTTGATCTCGTCTCTGTCACTCTAATGCAAACCTCTGCTACTATTCCCAGGACCTACCCACAACCCAGAAACACTTATCAAACAAGATTCAGTTAATTGTGATAAAAAGCACGCTATTGTTTTGGAGTTGCAGGAACTGACTGAGACACCAGCTGGGTGACTGCCTCATGTGCTGGCTTCACATAATTAAAGCACTGCTCATCTTCCTCCACAGTCCAGTGTGAACAGTAAAGTCAGTATTATTTAGACAAATCAAAGGAAGATGATATCTGAGAAGGTGCCCTCCTTTCCCAGAGCTTGGATCTTAGTACTAGCTTAGACTCTGCAGATTTCTTTATACTTATACCCCCTGTGGCCAGCTGTGCAACAGCACAAAGTCTCAGGAAGTGTTGGCATCTTGGAAAAGAGAATGTTGTGTGGTCCAGGCTATTTCCCCTTCCTCTTTTCTTTTCTTTTCTTTTCTTTTCTTTTCTTTTCTTTTCTTTTCTTTTCTTTTCTTTTCTTTTCTTTTCTTTTCCTTTCCTTTCCTTTCCTTCCTTCCTTTCATCTACTTTCCTTTCCTGTCCTTTCTTTCCTTTCCTTTCCTTTCTTTTTTCTCTTTTCCTTTCTTTCCTTTCCAGCAACTCAGCAGCTCACTGATACTTCTTCAGAACTCATTATGTCTATTGAACTCATCATCTGAAAACATTTATCAAGGCACAGCTATCATGAAGGCACTGGTCACAATGCCAGAGCACTGTGCTAAAGAAATCAGTCTACAGAAGGGCATTTTAGAACCACGTGGTTACCTACCCCACAGTCCTATACTCTTCAAGTTAATTCATGACAGAAATGGTTTGATTATATAAACTGACCAAGATACCATGAAAATAGTACTCAACATTTTATGTCAAGAACTGATAATGTATCTATTTGAAAGAGATAATATCATATCATTATATTTATGTCAAAGTAATTGATAATTTTATCTCATTTCAACATCCCTCTTTGGTATGGTTTAATACCTCCTTTGATTATTTCTCTTTAAACATGGTCATCAAATATCACAGGGTAGAGTGCACATTGTACAGGGTATGATAGCAATTATGTCCTAAACAGACCTAATTTTCTCTGAAATTTAATTTCCTTTATTATTGAAAAACACTATTTATATTACAAAATCCAAGACAATATTTTTATGTTGAAATGCTTGGCAGTTTGTCTTTAATGGTGCTAAAGAGAAGTATTGAAGATATTACCAAATATCATATCCTTCCTTTAGACTCATTACTCAAAAACCACATGTTTGCACAAGTCTCTCCAGGGGTCTGTTACCCTATGTGCAAAATTTTCCTTCATGTCTCTTTAATTCTACACAAGGTGCCAAATTTTTCATCATCTTTTTAATTCAATTACTTCATAATCAATTCACCAATATTTCACTTAGGAGCTTTCAGAGCTCTGCTATACCAGGAATATTTAACCCTGACTTTGCATTTGAATCCATTACAAGACTCCTTCATATCATACAGATGCCAATGCCCTATGCCAGATTTGGGTGGAGGTCTAGTTTCATCATTTAAAAAGAACTTTGTAGTTGTTCTTGATGTACATGTAGTATTGAGAGACCTCTGTGCTTGTTCTTCTGGGGAAGCAGTAGAGCAAATGGAAGAGTCTCAGTGTAACCCATTAAGTGCTGTGTCTTACGACCAGTTATTGGTTTACACTGTGATTTAACCTTCATTCTATAAAATATTCCATTCTCTTCTAGTATCAGAAATTATACTCTATAAATGAAGCAGCTCCAAAATGGAATTCAGATCTACCATCCAAACACCTATGAATTTTCTGTTACCTAAAGAAGCTCACAGTATAGTTGAAAGGTTCCTTCACTGATCCTGCCAGGATGTTGCTTCACTGGCTCCACTGGGCTTAGGTCAAAGCACCCTCGGGTCCTTGCCTATATAGGGCATAAACTGGTCATGCTTCACAAAACTTAGGAAATTCTCATTCTCCAAGAAAGTTAAAATGTTTCTTCTGCTCAGAAACTGGGTGTGATTGTGAGAGGGTTCAGAAAAATTTAGATTTAAATGTGAAATAAGGTATCCCATGTGAAATAAGCAGAAAAGCCTTGAACAATGAATCGGTAGCCTTCTCCTTTTTAATACTTTCTATTCGGGACAAGAAAAAACCAAACCAAAACAAAAATTCTTGGAGGCTTGCCAAATGATCATGCACATGGCTGGGAAAGCTTTGCCATATTCACTCTGATAGACTGACGGCCTGCTCTATGTGGAAGACCACAGCCATCATCTCTACGCTGCATTTCCTGCTATCTCATGAGCCAGGATTAGCTCTACTGTGTGACATCTGTGACACTGCAGAAGATGCAAGTGAACAACATAAAAATTTAAGAACCAACCCAAAAACCTTTGAAAAAAATTAAAACGAACCAAATTATGGAACAACTTTAAACAACCTAATACATATGTAATGTTTATGGAGGAGGTGATGGGAAGGTTATGCAAAGTTGAGTCAAGATTGTCACTATTGTTCCAAGCTGAGTCAGACTAGGAGTACATGGTTCCGAATTACTTGATGAATAACAAAAAAGAGCTTAGGATACTAGTAGATTTTCTATCTGAGAAAAATCATATGAAAATCATCAACTTAAAGGTATTGTAAAAAGCATAACTGTAGTATGCAATGCACCATAAAAATACCTCTGAAAAATAAAAGTAAATAAAGATGTCTTTATTACACATGTATTCACTTGATCATATTATCACTAACACTGTTGTGCTTTACAGTTATGTTATAGAAAGTCCTTTAGGGAAACCACAACTGGTAATAGATGCAAATATGGGTCTACTCAAAGGAATGAATAACAAGAAAAATATCTGCCCAGTAAATGTATATGATTTTTCTATTTTATTTAAATATATTTAAAGTGAAACTATAAACAAAATAATGATCATATAATGGGGTATATCTGAAATAAAAATAAAGTGATCAAAAAGTAAAAAATGTTAGTGTACTATTTTTAAAGCTCTTTCAAAGTTAATGTAATAGGAGTGTTATATTGTGATAACTTTATAGATATAATTCTGGAAGCAACTAAAATGGTTTTTAAAACGCGAAACAAAACATAATGTAATAAAAGAATAGACCATAAAAATATTTACCAAGGGCAGGGAATACAGCTCAGTAACACAGTCTGTCTGGCAAGCACAAGGACCTGACTTTGATTCCTGGTACCAATATATATGGGTATATATTTAATATGCGTATTTTATATAAATTATATAATTATATATTTAACATATATTGTATATTTTATACATATATGTATATATATATATAATCTGTAAGAACTTAAGAAAAGGACAAACCATATTGTAGAAATTAAAATACAGAAGCAAGGTTTAATATAAAATATATAAAATATTTTATATTATTGCATGAATAATATAAAATATGATGGTGTTTACACACTAAAAAGATTATAATGAATAAAAATAGCAAGAAAATTATATGCTGTATGAAGGAAATTTTAAGTATTTTAAGTATGAAAGAAAAAATTTAGTTTTAGAAAAGATGTCCTGCACTGACATTACTGCAAATAAATCCAAGATGTTATATTAACATCAAAATAGGTGATAAAACAAAGAATATTACCAAATGCAAAAATAATTATTTTAAATTAATTGAAAGTTTAATTCATAAATACAGCATAACATTCCTAAATGTTTTCCAGAACTTTGAAGTATATTAAATTTTTATAAACTTCATTGAGCTTCCAGTGGAAAAATCTACAAATACACTGAGATTTCAATGTTCTTTTCTCAGTAACAGAAAGTTGACTATCCATAGAAAATATAGATGAAATGATGAACACTTTCAGCCAGTTGTTTTGACTGACTTTAAAAAAAGCCTCTGAACACAACAGAATGCACAATTTTTACTTGTGCTCACACACACACACACACACACACACACACACACAATTTCCATTACATACCATATTTTGTGTAATGA
Source organism: Dinomys branickii (assembly GCA_004027595.1). Classification (NCBI taxonomy): domain Eukaryota; kingdom Metazoa; phylum Chordata; class Mammalia; order Rodentia; family Dinomyidae; genus Dinomys; species Dinomys branickii. The sequence continues at coordinate 11,316 of PVLD010014118.1, forward strand.
CCTAAGTCTTAGTGAAGTAAAATAATTCCTGTGATATGAAGAATGTTTCTGGCCACAGTGGAATCAAACAGATATCAGTATCAGAAAGAAATTGGAAAAATCCAAAGTATTTCAAGGCTTTTAAAAAACTTTTATAAACTTATATGTAAACACAAAATAAAAAGTGAAAACTATTTTAGTTGAACTGATAAATAAAACATATTTTACTATCACTGAAGCATTAGTAGAGCACATTTGTAATAATAAATATTTATGCTTTAAAAAGAATGTTATCAAACTGGTTATTTTTGACTTTCACCTTAAAAAACGTGGAACATAAGTACTGAAAGTTCTAGTCAAAGTAATTCAGCGAGAGGATAAGAAATAAGCATTGAAGTAGAAAGTTAAAATTTCCCCGTTAGAAAGTGACATGACCTGATCTATAGAAACCCCTAGCATCCATTAAGAAATGTTTAAACCAATAAAATATTTGAGTAGTCACACAAAACAATATCACATGTAAAAATCAGTGGTGTTTCTACATACTAACAGCAAACTATTTCAAAAACAAATTAAGAAAAACCTATGTATACTGATTGCAAAAATTAAATAAATTTAATCAAGAAAGTTAAAGAACTCTAAAATGAAAGCTATGACACACTGATGAAAGAAATTGAACTAGACACAAATAAGTGAACTGATAATCTTTGTTAATGGATAGAAAGTTAATATTGTTCAAGTAGCTAAACTACCTAAAATTACCTCCAGAATCCCCACAATCTGTGCAATAAGACCAATGACATTTTTCACAAAAAAAGAAAAGGCAATCTCAAAGTCATATGAAAACACAAAATATTCTAAATAATAAGAAAGAAAGTAGGAGAGACAAAAAGAGACAGATACACAAAGCTGGAGCCATCACACCGAATATTTCATAATATACTACCGCAAAGAGATAGTAACAACAATAGCATGGCACCGGCATAAGAACAGATGCCTAAGAGACTGCGGCAGAATAGAGTCCAAAAATCAGTGTGCATTTACAATGAATTGATTCTCAGCAAATTCATCGAAGACAATAAGGAGAAATAATGCCTTAATAAATGGTGTTAGAAAAACCTGGATGTCAACATGTAGAAGAATTAAATTGGGCCCCTATCTAACATGAAAGTTAAAAATCAAGTAAAGATGAACGAAATGCAAGTCCTGAAAGTTTAAAAATACTGAAAAAGAACATAAAGGAAATAGGTCCATAAACTTGATCTGAGCAAAACATAAACAATAAAAACTAGACAAATGGCACTCTATCAAACCAAAAGCTGTGTCCACAGAATAAAAGAATAACAGAATAGAAAAAATTATCTTCAAATCATGAATTAAATAAGGTAAAAATATCAAAGAAGCCAAACAATTCAATAACAAGAAAACAAATACAGTAAAACCTTGTTTTGTAAGCATGATTTGGCCTATAAACATGCTTATAATTCCAAACACTTACATGTCAAAGGCAAGTTCTCCATAAGAAATAATGGAAAATCAGATATTTCAATCCACCACCCAAAAATATTCCTCTAAAAATGGTACAATACTGTAATATAGTACAAAAAAAATACAAAGCATCAAAAAATTAATCTGCACTTACCCTTGAAAAACTTGGCTGGCATGAGGGAGACAAGAGAGAGAAAGGTTATTTAACCTTCACCATCACTAGCAGAATCACTGTATTGGCTCAGTAGAATCTTTCTTTTTCTAGTGCAACTTTTAGCAAGGAACTCACTCAATGACATTTGCTTTTGCCTTCTTCTAAGGATTTTGCAGAAATGTGACATCACATTGTCATTAAACGGGTTTGTTATTAGCACTGCTATAGCCTTATCTGGGTAGGACGGTGTTTTCTACAAAATGTTGCACTGTTTCTCACATTTTACACGTTTCCCTAATCTCATTTGAAGTGAGGGATTCTGTTGCCTTTTTCTTCTCTTTCTGCACAGACAAGATCTCCTCCATAACCTCTTTCCATTGAGGGAAAAGTGCTCAGGGTCCTGAGAGAGAGAAGGAGACAGAGAGACAGACAGACAGGCAGACACAGAGAGAAACAGAGACAGAGAGGCAGAGACAGAGAAAGAGATAAAGGAGAATCTTTGGCTCAGTTGTGATCGTGTGATGTTCAGTGTCACACCTAATGCAAGACCACTCATTTACAAAGTTAAAATTTATCAGAAATGTTTGCTTCTCTTGAATACTTGCAAAACAAGTCACTCATAATCCAAAGTTTTACTGTACCCTGATTTAAAATGAGAAAAGGACTGGAATAAACATTTCACTAAGGAAGACATAAGGAACAAAGAATTACATGAAAAATGCTCACCATCACTAATCGTTAGAAAAATAAAAATTAAAACCATAATGAGAGATTACTATGATTTCACATCTGTAAAAAGAGCTATTATTCAAAAGCAGAAGAGTAACAAGTACTGGCGAAGATTTGGAGAAAAGAACTGAGGAACATTTTATTAGGTGAAACAAAGCAGGTACAGAAGGCAGAACACTGCGTGGCCTCCCTAACCTGGTGCACAGGAGATGCTGGAGCACTAGTGCGGTGCTGCTGGGAAGACAGCCATATAGGATGCTGGATTTCAACTAGATGGGGGGATATATTCCAGGGGTCTTCTACTGCACAGAGACTACACTTAATGATAACTTCATGCATTACTGACGAATATTTAGAAAGTAGATTTCAAGAATTCTCGGCAGAAACAACTGTGCAGGGAACACACGGGTTAATTACCTCAGCTTTGCCATTCTTCAGCATATACATATGTGAGAGTGTCATGCTGTGCTCAAGAAGTATGTGCAATTTGATCCACTAATTTTAAACATTTGAAAAGAAACTAGAAAACTTTAAAACACCCAAAGCAATTACAACTTAGGATATTCATCATTAGAAAGCAAATTAAAAATACAATACAGAAAAATAAGAGAAAAATTAAAGAAACTCATTAGAAAAAGATCAATATACTTTTTCAGTTTCCTGTAGTGCAAGAAGCATAATGGGAGAATATTATGAGTAACTTTAAACTGAAATTCTTTTACATTTATGTAGCGATCAAACATTAAAAGGAAAAGACTACTAAAGCTTACTCATGAAAAAAACAGATTACTAGAATGTCTCTAAATCTATATTTATTTTTTAAGTTTTCAATGTTTCAATTTATTTTACATTTTATTAGTACATGTTTGCAACACACATAGTTACATTTCTCAGGGAACTTTATACACTTGTACAACACATCTCAATGGTTTTAATCCCTTTCCTGTCCCTCTATCCCTTGGTTTTCTTCTCTTTTGCAAATGATCGATCTTTCTATTTCTACTATATATCTTTATTTTGCTCTTTATTTCTATTTTGTGTTTCTCTTACAAGAGAAATCATGTGATCATTGAGGTCTGTATGTCTGATTTATGTCACTTAATCTTATGATCTTGATGCGCATCCATTTTCCTACAAATAACTGAAGTGTAGGCTTCCTGGGGCAGATTCGTACTCCACCATATGTAAGAACACATCTTCTTCACCCTGTTCCTCTGCCGGTGGGCATATAGGCTACTTTCAACATTTAGCTGGTACAAGTTGTACTGCTACAAACCTACTTGGCTATGCATGTATCATGATAATATGATGCCTGTAATTATTTTTAAGAGACATCTAGAAGAAAACTAGTTGATATATCTATATGTAAAAACTACCTCAAGGAAAAGTGCAAAGAATATGGATAGCTTCACTGCTGAACTGTACCAAACACTTAGTAAACAGTACCAATGTTCCATATACTCTATAAAACTGAAATGTAGAAAACACTTTTAAATTACCATGAGGTTCTACTGCCAAAATGAAATATATATTAGAATAGAAAGCAAGGAATTGGGCTGGAGATATAGCTCAGTGGAATAAGCGCCTGCCTAGCAAGCGCAGGGTCCTGAGTTTGATCCCCAGTACAGCCAAAAAAAAAAAAAGCAAGGAATCAAAACTCTTATGAACACAGATTAAAATTTATAAACAATAATGTACCAAGTTGAATACAATGTGATACAATAATATTATATAATGGCCAAAATCGATTTATTTCAGGAAGGAAAATTTGACAGTATTAATGGATCAGTGTAATTCACTATTTTAACAACCTAAAGAAGAAAATAAAACAAAAATATTTCAATATGTACTAAACAATGGGCAAAATCCAAAAGTCATTCTTGATAAAAATATTCTGGGAAATAAATAGGGAAGGGAATTTTTTCAACCTCATAATAACCATTTTTGAAAAACCTACAGAAAAATCTACTTAATGTTTAAGTTCTAAATGCTTATTTATTAATATAAAAAGACAAGAATGTCCACTAGCCACGACTACTCAACATTTTACAGATTTGAGTCTCTAGTTACACCAATAAAGCAGATGAGTTATATAAACCAAAGCTTTGTGTATATATCTAGTAATAGACAACATGCTTGTTTATTTTGTAATACAATGACTTCTACAAAGTAACTTCAAAAACTCAGCATTTTTCAACAATACAGGGCAAAAGATCAACATATACATTATTTCTACATACTAGTAATGAAATATCAAAAATGACTTTTAAAAATAAAATTAAAATAGAATGAAAATATGAAATATTCAGTCTGACAAGAGGTGTAAAAATAATCTGAAAAATGTAAAAACTTAGTGAGAGAAGTTTAAAACAAGAGAAATAAGTAAAAATAAGTAAAAATTACAATAAAATAAGTAAAAATAATGTGTATGGTTTATAGGTCTAAGTACTCTAAACATGTCAGTTCTTCCATAACTTTTCAGATATGATGCATTTCAAATTAACCTGCAGATATTTTTAGATACTAAAAATTAACTTCCCAATTCAAATAGAAATGTTAAATTGGGTGTGGGG
>PVLD010014118.1:16338-53643 GCA_004027595.1 Dinomys branickii
AAAAAAAACAAAAAAAAAAAAAAAAAAAAAAAAGGCATGTCAGTGCCCTAGAGCAATATCATTCTAAAATAGGAAAACAAATAGGACTAACACAGTCTACTCTAATGTTTGTTACATTTGTAATAATCAGTGTAATGTAGAATACGAGTAAAAGTAGAAAAATACATGAATAGAACAAAAAATGCTTAGACAAGATCCACACAAATACCTTTAATATTAAATTTTATAAACTTCTGCCTAAATGAGATATTCTGCATCAAAAACAGCTCAGTGCAGACTTTTGTAGTAACTGTACCCCTTGTACCTGTTTTCTTCCCTGTGATGCTGCCATGAAAGCCTGATGGAATAATCTCAAAGCAAGCATCTAGAACTTCTCTAAATAAATAATTGACCATATTTCCTCTATTCATACATAAGAAGAAATGGCAGCAAATGCCCCCTGCCCTCTTGAAACAAAAGAAGGAGACAGTTGCTCACTGGAGATGTCCTAGAAAGTAGTTTGGATCCTCATACCAAGTATCTGGAATGACAACATGTTTTCCTGGGAAAAATAAACCAGGCTTTTAAGACCTAGAAAAGTCTCTAAGGCTCAAGGACTTAGTGTCTCTTAAAATATATACAGGAACCTTCAATATTAGGTAATCTCAGTCGCTATAATAACAATATATTGTAAATATGAAGTTATAGTTAATTGCCTGTAGGGTGATTCAGGATCCACACTACAGTATGGATAATTTCAGCATATTTATGCTGAGTGAAAAAAGCTAGAAAAAAAGACTGCAAAATGTATATTTATGTGAAATTCTACAAAGCGCATGTAATCTATAGTGGCAGAAAGGAAATGAGCAATAACTTGGAAGAGGATTAGAAAAATTTGATAATTATAAAAACATGTAAAAATCTTCAGTGTTGACATTCATGTTCATTATTTTGGGTATAGTTTCATGGGTGAATATGCAGATATTCATGTGGACACATACCTATGAAAAAATATATATGTTCCAAAACCTGAATTTTATATTTTACCTAGCTACAGCATATTATATATTAATTATAGTTCAACCCAAAGATACAGTATATGTAAAGATAGACACACAGATAGGAATAAGTACACAGACCAACTTCAGATCGTATTTTTTAAAAACACTATTGTAAAATTTAGGACCAGACTATTACAGACTGTAGCTTTCCTCTAGCTTGAAGGTTATGTGAAAAGAAGAATCCTTTGTAAATTGCTGTAGAAATTCATAGGGGGCCTCCTACCAGCACATCAAGCAGGTACATCAAACATGCTTCTTAAGTGTTCCGTGTTTACTACTATTATTTATACTTTGAGTAATATTATTTTTCATATGCATGACCTATTGTGTATTACTGATTAGTATAAGGATGCTTAAGGGGTCTCAGAATATGAAAGGCAGCATAACATACAATACATTCACAAAATATTTTAATAGACATGTTATGCTTAAAACAAGCTTATATTTGAGATAAATTAAAATTTTTCTTCTGAAAGTAAAAGGTGTGTATAATATAATAAATATTATTAAACAGTATGTTTTATATATCTATACCTATATCTATATCCATATATTACCCAGCAATCCTTTCTTTCAAACCTCCTCTATAAATCATTCTTCATGTTTTGTCATTTGGCCTTACTTTTCATTGTTTCACATTATCTCTCAAAATGAACCGCAGATGATATTTAGTATACTTCTGTTCAAATTTCTCGTTGCCTCCCTAGTACCAATTAGTATGCTTGGCATTAAGACAAGTAGGAGAACATGTCTCCTTCTGGCTCGCATATTTTGTGAATAGCAGCATTTCGGCTGATCAATACTGTGAAAGCTGCCAACATCTAATGCTCTTCAAATACCATGACTCAGACTCAGATGCTTTCAGATTTTAGACAGTTCCAGCTTTCCCGTAAATACAGTGACCTCTTTCTTTCACTGTTACAACTTTGCACTGCATAACTTATTCATTTTCATATTTTCATGGATCTGCAGCTACCATAATGTGGTCTTCTCACATGTAGGCATGTTTCCAGTTGCTATATTACTTTATATTTCTGTTTCGGCTGTGCCGTAATGTCTGCATTATTATTTCACTTCAGGAAAATGCTATCCCAGCAGGCTTCACAATACCACCATTACATTTTCTGACATTCACTTCTTTGTTTTGTGGCAAGAACTTTGTAGTATAATCTGAGAAATCCATTTTCTACAAGCTAAAAACAACACTGCTCATCAGGAGACTGTACATCATTGCAAACATTGGCATTTTGTATAATACTAGTAAATGAGACACAGATCCATACATTCAGTTGAACTGGTTCCACATTTTAAATACCCAAGAACGATGGCAAGACTTCCTATATGCTTTCAATCCTAGAAAAATGTCACAAGTCATTATTGTCTACAGAATATATTTTGATTTTCTAAATAACAAATAGGTGGAAATTTCAATAAGCAGCCAAAATGTTTTAGTTTTATTATTTTTCCTCTATTAACTGGCAAACCATATTCACATTACCTGCTGGCTCTCCAGCTCTGCTGAGGTCGTATTCTTCAATTTCCCTGCGTGTTACAGATCCCAAGTTGACAACACCTGTGTTATCTGATAGCAGACAATGGACACAGGTTGTATTCAAAACTCAAAGTAAAGCAACCTGGTCTGACCATGAAAGGCTCCAGAAAGAAAATTCGATCCTATTGCCTGTATGTATAAACTCAAGGCAGATGTTGTGGGCCTTTCATGGAATCCTGCTATCATTCCCATGACTGCTGGAGAGTACTGAGATCCAGCTTTCTTCATATCCACAGACAAAAGTGCAAGACACCTGGTAAGCATAACTGTAAACATAATGTTTTTTCATAATTTTAATAGAATCTGTTCTATATTCTGAAGAAATGGATATTAATTTTCTAATGTTGCAAAACAATTCACCAACAATTTAATAATTTAAAATAACAATTATCTATTTTATCACAGTTCTATATATCAAGTATGAGTCTTTGTTTAGGGTCTCACAGCCTGAACACAAGATGTCAGTCAGGACAAACTCTTATTGAAAAACTCTGAGAAAGAACCCATATCCAGGAGAACTTCAGTTGAAAGAATTCCATTTCTTATGGGTGTAGATATTCCTGGAAAATATACCATAATAATCTAGATTAGGGATTAGTGTGAAAAATCTCAAGGGGTGATGCAATTTTTTTTTTTTTTTTGAGGCAGGGTCTCACTGTGTAGTTCAGGTTGGCCTTGAACTCACTTATGTAACCCAAGTTGACCTCAAACTCACAGTAATCCTCCTGCTTCAGCCTCCTCAGTGCTGGGATTACAGGTTTCACCCAGTGTGGTGGTATTTTAGAATTATTCCTACCACCAAAACAAATGGACATGTTCCTGATATATGACTGAGAACACCAGCTCAACAAACTTCTCATTTTTAACACTATTGGTTCAAGTAAAAAAGACAAATTGTTGCACAAGTATGTTGGGACTTCTAGAACCTGTAAAGGATACAGCAATCTTGTCTAATTAGTACCTGCCTGATGGTAGTCATTGTAAGGAAAAGAAGGCAGAATTTTATGATGCTGATTAAATTCTGTTTTATCCAGAAAGAATCATTTTGCTAAGAATTATGAATAATAATATTACAAGTTATTTTTATATTCATTTGTTCTCTGCATCAATAAACTCAATCTTGTGGAAAATACCATTCATAGTTCATTATTTTATTAATTGTCTCAAAATAGTAAGTTATTTTTTCTTTACTTTTCTAATATTTGTTTAAATAATATCAATTTTAATTGCAAATCAACTTTGTGCATAGTTCTAGTTTACAATGTAATATTTTAACATATTTATTCAAGGCAAAATTATTAAATCTAGCTGATAAACCTGTCTATCATTAACTTATTTTTTTCTGGTGAATCCTCTGATACTTCCCTTCAGTAACCCTGAAGTGTGTGACACTGGTTACTGCCCACACTCACCCTGCTGAGCAGCTGACCTCCAGCATCCCCCTTGTTAAGCAGAACTTGCTGCTGCACGATCAGCAGCTCACCCCGTCATACAGCTGCCGGGTATAGCTTCCAGTCTCCTCTGTGAGCCAAGATTTTAGCCCTACATATGAATGAGATAATAACCTGTTCATATTTTTATGCCTGGCTCATTTCAATCATTATCTTTTGAAAAATCAACGAATTAATGAAAAGGTGCAGAATTTATTCCTTTTTGGAGGCTGAATAGCAGCGTCCCACTGTGTATGTGCCCTCCACTTTCTTCAGCCATTCCTCAGGTAATAGACGCGTCGGTCGATGCTGTGCTGGTTGTTTTAGATAGTTGCCCAGTGGACATGAAAGAGAAGATGTCCCTTCAATATAGTGAATTAAATTCCTGTTGATAAAGACCAGTAGCAGTAGTGCTAGGTAATGTGAGAATTCTGTATTTTGTTTTCTGAGGAGTATTCATACTTTTAACCATGATGAATGTACTAATTTACATTTTCACCAACTGGCTATGAGTGGTCCCTTTTTTTCTGCACCTTCACCAACATTTAATCTGTATGGTATGATGGAGAAGTACAATGAATTATCAGAGTTTTAAAAATTTCAAAAGTAATAGTTAAGGTAATTATCATGGCCTGATATTCTGGTAGGCAGGACTCTGGGACAGTGATGGACTCAGAGGATGGGAGGCTGGCTTGCTGGTGGGGGCTGGGTCTGGTCAAAGAGGGAGGCCATCCGGCACGTGAAATAGCAAGGACTATCGCCATCGCCCTCCTTCTCTCGCTCCTGGGAGCTGTGACAGGCGCCGCTTTCCACGTGGCGTTTTGTGGTTGAATCTACCAAACATAAGTTGAGAGTTCTCAACCTGTGCACTCGAATAAATGGCCCCTCGTCAAGACTTGGGTGTTGGCCCCTGTGTATCAGAAACAAGTAAGACATTAATCCCACTCAAAATATTCTTCACTTGAGAGATAAATACAGAAGTTCCATATAACAACAAACACTTGTATAAATTCCCAGAAGCTTTGATGCAATGTGATATTGTTTCTTATTCTTCCTAAGAGATGTTCTCTAAGACTGAATTGAAGGTCACATCTTAAAGGGGTAAAGTCAAAATCATATTTAACAGTCAATTATTGAAGTCTGGTATTTCCTTGAATATGACTTTATTTCAAGAAAAATATTCATACATTTAACTATATGTTTAGGGGACTAATGACCAAAATATGTTACAAATCACTGCCCAAAGTATCATTCAAATAAAATAGTTAAAAAAATTGCAGCTACCATCCAATATTAGTTTAAAAGTCATAGCTGTAGTGATAAGATTTTTTTAAAGGGGAGAAATTACTCAATTCTGGAAAATAAAATACTCAATAGTTCTACAATGTTATTACTTTCTTGAGAAATAAGAGAATCATTTTATAGATTATAAGACCTGAAACTGTAGGTAAAGGTATAACTACACATAAAAAAACAAAGTAGGTTTCCACATCAGCTCTCAGCCTCTGTGAGCTAAGTGGGCCAAACCCACCTTCTTCTCCAACACAACCGAAACCCGGACAAGACACATTTCTCATGATGACCAGAATGGGTTCTTTTTTTTTCTAAAATGTAGGTTTAATAGAATTTTTAGTGCAGGTGTTTGGCTTTTTAACGGTTTATTTTTGTTTAAATTCATTTTGACACATAGTCGAATAATTATTTTTCAGATGTCCACATATTTCAACATTTTAATTCCTCTTTTATGAGAAGAAATACTGTAAAATTAAAATAGTTAACTTTTATTTATAAAAGTATTTTGTGTAGTATCACTGGAGACAGAGGTAAATAGTGATTCATTAATATGTAATAGTCATATTTTAGTACATTATTTTAACATAAAACCTCCACAGTTTATTAATTTAATGGATGAATTGAATTAACAATGAAATGACATTGGAATATTTAAGTGGCAGTTTTAAATTTTAAAATCATAGGAAATCTCAGACATTAATTGGGATCTGCATCTAACTTTAGTTCATAGCTAAAAAGAAGCAGAATTTCTGTCTTGGAGAATTAGGGAGATACATGAAGCACAAAGAAGACTTAAGAAAGAAGGACATTATACATATAGATAGATAGAGAGAAAGAAGTAGAATTGATATATATTTATGCTTATATGATATTGTGCCTTAAATCAGTAATTTATAATGAATTTGGAATTCAGTTAAGCAAATTTCTGAAAATGGATTAATAACTATATAAATATTAGTACACAAACTAGTACTAAAAATAATTGAATTTCTTTAGGTCCTAACCATGTATTGATTATTCTAGACTACAAATTTTAAAGGATAGCATTTATTACTTCTTTAGTGGGAAATAACTTAAAAGTTTAAAAAAGTATAATCCATTAAAGAATTTTAAATATATACTTTGTGTAAAGATAAATAAAAACCAAAGGGTAAAAATTAATTTTTCGCTAAAATAATATTTGCTACTCTGAATTATACTTAATCATGAATAAATTTCCATCTTTCTGTATAATTTTTTGTCAGAAATTAAAATATGAAAAAGTCAGAACACATACTATAAATCAGCATTTTGGCATTTGAATTTTGAATACTACATCATAGTTTTGAATGTTAGTAAATCAATTTGATTTATGCTAAAATGTACATTTCCTAGGCAGAAAGGTACTTAGTTTTGATAAAAAATAGGATTGCTAAATAAATTAATCAAACATCTACTCTCCTCACCTGTCATATGATTTCCAAAGATATTTTTAGTTCTAAAAACTGCAAACCCAGCTCAATCCTCTTAAGAAAATTACATTTTATGGCCTTAAAGAAGTCAAATCACATAGGGCAAATATGCGCAATTATTTACAAATATATTGCATTTGTTCAATAAGAACTAAGATTTAGATCTAACAACATGTTAACATTCAGTGTTAATAAACACACATAAACACAGCGAACCTGCATTTGTTTTAATAAGTGTTCTAATTTATATTTTTAATTTTATTAACAAAACCAAAAATATTCTTATCCTCAAAACAACTAATTCTTCCATTATATAATAACTGGCTAAAAGTTAGTTTTTTACATATGCCACACACATGAGAAATCTGGTTATTTTTAAATTCATGTCAAGCTACAGAGTTTCCTGATACTTGGTTTCTGTTTCTCTTTAATGTCTTTTTCCAAATTTGGGTGTTACAGGAATGTACTCTTTCTGTCAAGAATGATGATTATAGCCAGAAGGAATAAAATTTGGGGTATAATTTTGAAACATGAGTGCCAGATTTTGATTTTCAGAACCTTATAAAAAGAATAACTGATTCTGAACATTGAGGATGGATATTGGTAATAAGGTTATATAACTGTTTTTCTCTTGTCTATGCTGCAGTATTTATCAGCGAATATAATTTCACAAAAGTTTATCCCCTAGGCAATTTATTTGATATCATTTTTCAACTCTAATAAATTATTTTCATAAACTTTTATGTATATATAACTTGATATTTCTTGTGCCATTGTATTATTAAGCTTTATGCAAATTTTATTGAATTTGCTTGTTTAAATTACTGTAGGATATTTTAATCATGATTTCTTAGTAAAAACCTAATTGTTATTTTTGGTGTCATTTGCAACCACATAGGCTTTTTAAACTCAGAAAAAATTTAAAGCCCTATGTAACACCAACCCTTTAGGGCCAACGTCAGGGCTTCTGTAAAAGATCATGGCTCTCCATGTGCTGATACCATTGGACTTGGAATTTTTGCAAATATCCAGCTCTACTGTAAATATTTAGTGTTCATGAACTTCTAAGTACGCTCGTTCTCATCTAGGGTCCACAAGTTTCTCAGTCACCACAAACTTCAGGTAGCACCATTTGGAACGAAATCCACCTAGGAAGGAGCATATCTTTGGGACAGTCTGAGATTGCACCTAATGAAGCATTTAAACAGAGAGCTTTCTGCAATGAATTGGAGAACTTCTCAATAAAGGAAAAATGAGAATTTCGATGAGAAAATCTTAGTAGTAACTGACTGTTATGGCTGACACAATTCAGAATGCTGAAAATCCTTAAAAGCAAAAAAAATACCAGTTGCCGTTTACTCAGAGAGGTATATTCTAAGGTGCCAATATGACTTCTCTAAACACTTATGTTACACTTGGTCCTTCTACAGCATAATGAACATTGTCATTCTCTGACTCCGCTTTATTAAAAAAGTGAAAACTCAGTGTGTGCTGCCAGTGATACCATCATATGGAATTATGCAAAAAGTACACATTTCAGAGAAAAAGCCTGGAAATGTGAGGCATTAAAGATATTTTATTTTCTTAATATTTTAACTGCTTCCCACCCTATACAATAGTCAGTCTCCAAATTGATTCTTTTCTAAGTTTAGGCTTTGAGCATTCTCATTATTTCCTAAGAATCATCTGCTCATTTCTAGGAAGAGACAACAGTTTCTTCCCCAGTGACATGTTTCATAAATTTAATAAGATATTTCTAAAACTTTGAATTAAATGTTCATTACCTAGAAAATGCTCCATAATGGACAGAAAGACATCTGCTGAAGTTAATATTGTTTTGGGTTTTTTTCTACTACAACTACCCCCGTGAAGCTACAGCTCCCTCCCATGACCATTCATCAATACTAATTTTAGGGCAGATATTTTGTCCCTTCTCTCATAGTTACTTGTACATGCGTACTTTCCAGTCTTCAACACATGTATCTTCTGGGAAGGAACCATGTTAAGTTACACTTTTCTTTATTAATTCTCCATTATCACTACCTCAATACTTCAGACATCGTACAGGCTTCTAAGTGTTTATCTATGTACCACTCTCCTGATTTAAAATAAAAATTCCCTGATTGCTAAGTGGTGTGAAAAATCTTTTACCTTAAGTTAGAAGTCTGATCAGTGTGGGTGAGGGTCTTAAGGAAGTTGTGCTGCTAACTATAGCTGCCAAATGAAAATTTAAAAAGCATAGCTAAAGGTCTGAAACTGATGCCTTTCAAAAATAGCCCTGTTTATCTTTGTAAGTATAAAGAGGAAAACAGTAGCCTTAAAGGGACATATGTATAAGTAAATAGTATGAAAGTTTAAATGTCATTCTCTACCTTAGGAAATGTTTTAAACTGAAAATAATATTGGTTAATCAAAATAATTTACCAATTATTTCATCTAATTTCAATCAGTGGAGATTCTCAAAATTCTTCAAATTAAGTGTTCTGTAATTTTGTAAGAATTGAACTAGAACTTGTCAATTTTGAGATAGAAATGTAAATATAAAAGTAAGTTTATTAAATGAATCATTGCTTGCTTCACACATTTTTGCTTAATTCTTTTCTATGTTTTGTAAATCATTAGAATAATAATCAGTAATCCACTCAAAATAGTTTTTAAAAAAATCCATTAATGCATTCCTGCTTTGAAGGAGCATGAGATCTAATAACTAAAAATAATGTCAATAAGTGTGAATTTCATAAGAAAGGAATATCAGTTCTTGTAAAATTTCTAGAAATGGAACAGCTCACAGGAATTATAAAACTGAAAAATTAATGTGAAAAATCACCAGAATGGAATTCAACTAAATAAGTCTAAATGTACTTGCAACTTGCTATATTAGCACTATTATTGGTCTGCTCAGGTTGCTTCTCTAGAAAACTGTTGCTGGTGTGAACATCTCATTCATAACTGTATTTCCCTGGTAGCCCTTATGATAACTCTCTCTTGCACTGTCTTCCTCCCAGTTTCTGTTAGACAAATTATGAGAATGCACACTAAGAAATGTTACATGAAAAGCATCTAAATAAAACTTAACTTTTCACTGAATATGGTGAGATTTTAGAAGAAAATTCTTTAACCAAATTGCAAGTGCAAAGAATAGCAAAGTCCTTTAAATACACCCCATGAAAGGGCCAGGATGGCTGCGTCTGTTCTATAAGCTGGCATTGCAGCGTAAGCATTTATTCCAGTTAACTGTCAACCAAGCAACTCATTCCCTGCCTAACATTCTCAGAGCTGGGTATATAAGGTGCTACTCTGTGTAACTTTCCAATAATCTCTATTACAAATTTGATAGTTTTGTTCTCATGTCTCATTAACATTAAATGAATAGAAAAATAACTGGGAAGAACAGAATCCTTTTAGACAGGTGATCTGAGCATAGTTGATCAACTGAATTAAGAATGTTGACAGTGCAGTGAGCTTGATAAAAATGGATTTTTTCATCTACTAGCAATACTGTCTTGTAGGAACATCATTAAGGATGAAACGGAAGGCAAGATGTTATAAGGAATAGCAAGGAAATACACATAAATAATTACAAGAGATTACTCTCAGTAATTATATGTCAACAGAGCAGATAATCTAGAAGAGATGTATGAATTCCTAAAAATATAAAATTTACCAATAATAAATTAGAAAGAAGTTGAAAATATGAACAAACCAATAATAAATGAAGATACCAAAATAGGAATCAAACAGGTCTCAATGCAAAAAAGGCACATGCTACATAGCTTTATGGGTGCATTTTACCAAAGATTTAAAAAATTAATGATGACTTTCTCAAACTATATCAAGTCACTGAAAATGAGAGAACATTTTCAAACTAATTTTTTGAGACCAATAAAACCTGACAACGTTTGTATGCAGCAAAGTATATGAAGTGGATTTGTCTCCTAAGGTCCTCAAGAAAGAGAGCACAGGCTGGCCAAAGCTTAGGCACAGCATTAGGCTCCAAGGCACAAGAGGTGCCCTGGGTGGACCCAGTCTCTGCTGAACTTGCCTCCCATGGACCATAGCTGAACAACTGCAGAACAAAGTCTACCTGAGTTCTACGTCACAGAAGACAACATGATCCACAGGTTGCAGCACTGTAGGACACAGTTTCTAGAGAGGGAACAGAACAGGTTATGAGACATTGCAATCATCCCTTCCCTAGCACGGGTGTTTTGTGCTGTGCCATGACACACAGTTATTCTTAAGAACTACAGGCAAGAAAGAATACAAGAGTGGATTTGGCCCCAAAGCACTGGAGAACTGTCCTGTATTACATTCAAACCAAAACTAAATAAAGAAAAGAAAGTTAAAGATCAATACTGCTGACAGATACAGATGCAAAAATTCTCAACAAAATACTTGCAAACCAAACTCAAAATGCAAACAGTCAGGCATGACCATAAAGTGGCATTTGTCCCTGGGAAAGATATTTGAAAATGGGCAAAGCAATTACATGTGCTATGCCACATTGAAAAGAGGGAAGACTCATTTAATTATCTCAATAGATGCAGAAAAGCATTTAGCAAAATTTAACATCCTTAATGATAAAAAATTCTCAAATTAGGCCCAAAAGTAACATATTTCAACACAAGAAAGTTCACATATTACAAAACTACAGCTAACCTAATATTCACTGAGGCTTTCTCCTGTATGAGGCATAATGTCTACTCTCTCATATGTAATTTCATTGATTTAAGACTTCTTTTCTTTCTATTGACAGCTGATGGCTCACCAACTTCATTTACTTTTCAAAAGTTGATTCTTTTTATTGATTTTTTCCTTTCTAGCCTTTATTTCAATCATATCCTCTCTAATCTGTGTAATTTTTCCTACCATTGATTTGAGACTTAGGTATTGGTTCTTTATCCCCTTGGTTTCTTAAGAGATGCTGTTAGGTTGGGGTTTTGTGCTTGAATAGTTAATATTACTTGACTAATAAACATGAATAGATTCATAATATAAAATGGTATTTTGAGATATGCATGTATTAATGAATGTCTAAATAAAACCAATCAACATATTCATTACATAATATACTTATCATTTTGTGGTAAGAAAAATTAAAATCTACATTAGCAATTCTAGGTACCTAATACAACACTATTAAACATAATCAAAATGCTGTGTAATATGACATTTCAAAATTATTTTATAACCTTTAACCCAATATTCCCCATTCTGCTTCCAGTCCTTGGTAACTACTACTGTATTCTACTCTCTGCTTCTATGTATTTAATTTTTTAGGTTAAAATTTGCACATTAGAACACATTATATTTGTTGTTCTGTGATTGGCTTATTTCATGACCATAATGTCCTCCAGGGAGATCTGTGTTGCCATTAATGATCAAATACTATTTCATTGAGTATGTCCATCATATTTCTTTATCCACATATCTGTTGGTGAACACTAATTCAATGTCTTGGCCATTATAAATAGTACTGCAAAGAACAGGAAGGCACAGACACCTCTTTGACATAACAACTTCGTTTCTGTTGGACAGATGACTGATAGTTAGACTGCTGTATCATACCTTTACATTTGTTTTAGTTTTATTTTTTATAAACCTTCATAGTTTTTAAATAATGGCTGTATCAATTTATATTCCTACCAATTCTGTGTGAGGTTTTCCCATATTCTCTCCAGGACATCTTGTCTTTGATCCTTTTATTAACAGCGTGTTGTAAAGTGGAGCATTATATAAAGATACTGTTAAGGAGGACCTGGGAATAAAGATAAACTGAGTTCCACCACCAACCACTAAAAGCTGCTATGAACTGGGTCCACAAACAACACAAACACTTTTCTAAGCCACATCTTTTCAGAGTTCACCTAACTGACTTCCTAGCCTAACTGGTTCATAGAAGTAAGTAGACAGGCGTGTTAGGCTCTCCACTAACTGTAACAAACAGAAGTTCCAGAATAAAGCACAGAATAGGATAATCAGAAAGTCCTCAAGGTTCTTACACATCACAAATAATTCAAAATGTACTCCTAGAATTCATCATCCCTTTGTATATAAAGCAAGAAGGTGGAGAATAGGTTATTGGCATCATAGTAACAATACAGTGTCTTTATGACACAGGTAGAGGACCACTTCTACCACATGCATGAGGCACCAGAGTGCCAAACTTAGTTCCAACTTGTATGATGGAAAGGGAGTCATGGCGCTTAAGCACAGTGGAGGGCCATGAGAATTTCTTTTGTGTGCTTCCAGCTAAAGAGAGTACTATTCCTGAGTCCAGTAACTGCACTCAGAAATCGATTGCTACTGTTAAACTAAGACCATGCTTGCCCTGGGCTGCTTTCAATGACAATAAGCACATGAGGGACATTAAAGCAGTCCAAACCCTAAGAGACCTGGGGGTCCTCTGGCAGCTGGATTGGGCTTCTGGCTTCCAGACTATCTTGGGGAACCTTTCTCACATGTCACAGTGGTCCACTCTACATCCACCTGACTTCCTAACTTCCTCCATAGTCTTGTTTCTGGGCTAGGCACATACTGTAGCCCAGGTGGTAGTGCCACTCCTGCTCATTCTGCTCTTCATTTTCTCTTAGAGGTCTTTCCCTTCTCATTCTCTCAAGTTGATCCCCATGTTCCTGTCTTTTTCTGAGGGGAATCCAGATCAATGCCAATGCTCAGGTTAATACTTTAATAAGTTACCCTTTGGTATTTCAATATGAAGAGTCCCCCAGCTAGCAAATGCAGTTATAGTAGCATTAACATGTAATTCTCTTTACACCAAATA
Source organism: Dinomys branickii (assembly GCA_004027595.1). Lineage (NCBI taxonomy): Eukaryota > Metazoa > Chordata > Mammalia > Rodentia > Dinomyidae > Dinomys > Dinomys branickii. The sequence goes on from PVLD010014118.1 coordinate 29,889, forward strand.
TCATATCACATTAAGGTATTAGAATTTCAACCATTTTTACAACCCCTACATGATGGAATCAACTGCAACCGATTTCACTCTCCCCAAATACTGATGCTGAGTCTTTAAAGACTATTCCAAATATGCAATTCTGGATCCGTCTCTTTTATTGTAATCACCAAGGAAATAGTTTCCAGTGAAGTTGGAAATACGTCACATTCAGAACTGATTAAAGTGCCATTTATACCATCGTCATTATCATTGTGTCTCAAGCTAAAAGAGTTGAAAATAGTTTCCTTAAAATTATAGAGAACCAATGTTGTATATATATATCCCAAATAATTTAGAAAACAAACCCAAACATATATCTGTACACCATATTCATACAGTATTATACCATATTCAGGGTAGTGTTATTTACACTAGTAAAACTGTGGAAGCAGCAAGAGCTTATATATGAACAAATAAATATATGCAAACTGGTATATGTGTGAAATATAATATTATTCAGCCAAAAAATGAAATAAATACTGACAATTTCTGCAACATGAGCAAGCCTTCTCAACATGATCCTAACTGAAATAAGCCATTCACAACAAGACTAATACTGTATGACCCCACCTATAAGAGGTAATGAGAATGGTCAGATTCACAGAGATGTAAGGTAAGATCGTGCGGAAATGCAGTGGGGACAAACGAATCGGAGTTACTGTATGAGTACAGAGTATCCATGCAATTTGATTAAAACTTTTGGAGATGGTAAGAACTTGAAAATGTGCAATGATTGCACAACAAAGTGAAAGTATGTAATGTCACAAAATTATATACTGTACAGTAGTCAATGTTGTAAATTTCATGCTTTATACATTTACTACATCAAAAAACTGACAATGTGTTTTCTGTGTTATATACAAAACCTTAAAGAGGAAGTCTTTTTACTATGGTGGTTAGTGCTGTAACTTTTTCATTGGTTATTCCAAGTTGAAAGTTCCCTGCCCAAATAATTAAAATCCTGTGAAAGAAGCACAGTCTCTGTACATGCTCTATCCTCTGGCTTTAGTACCCCAACAGTACTACAGCATTATCTCAGAAAAGTCTCCTATACTTCTAATTTTTTTCACTTCTAAAAATTATAGAGCTTTCAATTCAGTATTTTACATTAATAGTGTGACTGCATCAGATGAAGTCCACTCTCAGTAACTAAAATGCATGGTACAACACACACACCCAAAACTTAAGCCCCGCTGCTAAGACTGGCTTAGTTCACCAAATTGCATTACTACTCACACCCCTGTTCCCCTTTCCACTCAGGCATGTTCACATAAAATCATCTAGACCTAAGCTCAATGGCATGGTAGCCACATTTTCGACATTAAGACATAATACTTGATATCCACCAATTAGGGAAGAGTTTTAATTTGGGTCCTGATTTCAGAGGGCTCATCTCAAACTTGCTGGACATTTTAGACATACTCTGCACCCTGCGCAGTTACAGCATTTCCTCCCAGAGCCGTGTGACCTGAGCACACATTTATGCAACTTCAGCATCATCCAAGGGCCCGCTGGCTGCAGCTCTGCCTCTCTGCAAGTGCGTATGCGGGAGGCCGGGGTAAGCTCACTCGTCTTCAGTGTAAAGACACTACAGACATTCCTAAGTAAAATAATTTAGGCTGCAGTTGGTGCCTGAAGAGAAAAATTCGGATACATATAATTCATCATAAAAGATTATGATAACAACTTTTATTTATATAATTTTTCTAACTTCATACTTTATATCACTTCTTTGAACCCTCCTCCATGCATTCATTATCTATTCATGGAAGTAACTCCACTGCCCCCAACCAAAAGCATCATAGTAGCTACAATATCTGGGTTTAAGAATTGATATCTAGATTAGTAAGATTAGTAGGGAATATTAACCACATATTGATCTCCTCTATGTTCTCAGATATAGGTTGTTCATTAATTTCAATAAAATCATGCTGATGGTTTTACTGGATCATTTCATATGTATGATCATTCCCTGATGATGCGTTTGCTATATAACTGTACTATTCTCAGTATATAGCAGGCCTGGAGATTTGTAAGACCTTTCTCAGTGCTGGTAGGATGTGCTGAGCTCAGCGCAGTGGCTAAGTAAAAAAAAAACAAACACAATATAAGGACAGTATTTTTCTATTTCTATATTAAGTATATTTTCCTGCTGTGTACATATCTCTGAAGAAATAATTTCTCATACATAAATATTTCTACTGTTTGCTGCTGTAGTCCCTCCCAGGGCAGAGACGATGAAAACCATGTCGTCATAAATAAACAGCAGCTGACCAGGACATGAACCTCCTCTACCTTCGACACTCTTTCCCCTTTCTCTGCTTCCCTACACTTCATATGTCTGTATGTGTTTTCAGCTCAGCCTTAACAGCGCAATTAAATATTGGTGGAATTTGTTGTTTGTGGTTCAACTGGTTAAGAATAGAACTCATTGTTTATGTGCATTCCAATTTCAGCAGATTTACTTGGAATAAATGAAGCACCTATATTCATGATTTCTGCTGAGGAAGAATCATACTGTTAGAAATTTATATATGTACAAGGAAAATGACATTCCCTATTTATTTCCCAGTAATATACTCTGCAAAGAGCTGAAAGCCAGGGCATACTAGAAGAAGTATACAATTTTCTGTATGCATCTTATAATTCAAGCTAAATTAATTAAGTTTACTTTTGAAAATATAAGACTACTTAATTATTTGTAATGTATATGATTAAAATTTATAAATAATGTCAAAGTAAAAGCAAAATGAAATTTGAAAGTAGTTGAACCTTAATTGTATAAGCCCCTGAGAATTCATCCCATATTGCTTACATAAATCAAGTTCATGATAGATGCTGAGAGATTGCTTATGCAAAATTTTTCTGCCTTCACTGTGTAAAAGATCCTATTTTCTAATTACACATGGCTTAAAAACATCTTCCCCAAGTACATAGAGCTGTAATCTGTGAACATATTTCAAAGACATTCATTCTTTCGAAGGAAAATCATAAGAACATCCTTGCCAGCCCCTATACTTCTGTTACAATGCATTTAATTTCTGTAGAGAATATAGTCTGACTAAAGAAATTTACCTGCAGTAAATCCTTTTTCTTTTTCTGTCTTTTTGAGACAGAGTCTTCCTATGTAGTCCAAGCTGTCCTTGAACTCACTACCTAGGCTGGCTTCGAGCTTAGAGAGATCCTCTTGCTTCAGTTTCCCAAGTGCTTGGATTACAGATGTGCACTACCACATCCAGTAGCCTGCTATAAATTCTTAAAGAGCATGAAAGTAATAACAGACAAAAAAGGTATTTAACTGTACATTATATTTAAGATAAAGATTTTATAGATTTTATAATGTAGCTGAATAAAATAGTTATTTTTATAAATGGAAAGACTAATATATTATTTCTGTAAGTGGAAAGGCCAATGTATTATTTTTGTAAACTTATTGCATATCCAGATAGTGCTAATATTTGAAAGGATAGACATATAAAATATGTCTGTGTATATATTATTTCAAATATGTATGCGAATATTTGCAAATATATGCACAACATATTTATATATGTATATATGATTATTACTTTAACATTAACTGAGATAAATACTCATAAAACTTTAAAGTTTCTGACAAATCTATGACGGTGTGTGTATGTGAATAGACATTGTCTTAATTTCTAGGTTTCAAACCTGTGTTCATATCTTTCATTGAACATTTATACCCTTCAAACACTCCTCAAGGTTTAAAGCCTGTGCAGCACTGTTGATTTTCTGATATTTTGATGTGAAAGAACATTGTCCCTTAACCCTCTGGTTCACTTTGACATTCTGTTGCTCTCACCCTCATTCTTTCTCTCCTGTCCTCTTCTCCAGCTTCCCAAAGTTTGGGTGATTATCCTTTGACCTTCAGCCTTGCTTCCACAATATTTCTGTTCAGTTATTTCTCCGTTTTGTCCCCATTCTTCTTAAATTCCCCTTCCACACAGGATAAAATCACTCTACCAAGAGTAAACTCACTGCATACAGGTTCTGGGTTTATGTTGGATGTATTATGTAACTAAAGATCATGCTCCTTTGGTTAGAGATATCAAATTAGCAGTTACCAAAGATTGTCGGTTTCTAGACTGTGCTTAAGGGTATTGTTCTTACTAATTATACTACTGTAGACAGCATACCATACTTGAAATCAATTGTTTCCACTTGTGTGAGAACACTGATAATATGAGGTCATAACCATCCTAATAGTCCAGTACGAAAGGACTAGTTGCTGAGCCAAATAGCAACTCTTCATTCCTAATGGAGTGCAAAGACATGATCTTGAAGCAGACACAAAGACCAACAAAGATTATAGCTACACCAACGAGATATCTATGAGGAATAGATATTTCCTGTGGAAACCAATGCCAGTAATAAAGCTACCTAATATAAGAAAAATACAACCAACCACACAGAAAGCAAATTAAGATTAAAAAATATAATAAATGAAAGTTGCAGAAGCAAAATGCAAACCCAGACTTTCCTTCCACCCAGGATAAATCTGAGTATAATTACACAAAGGAAATCAGAAGCCATCCACCTGAATTTTCTGGAGTGAGCAGAAATTTGAAAAAAAAAAAATACACATGAATCTACAGAGAAAATCAGAATAGAAAGACTTTCTCAGGTATAAAGTAAAAGGAGATGACAACCGTAATGAAGGACCTGCTGAGGAAATCTAGACTACGCATAGATAAAAAAAAAGAAGAGCATAAAAAATGATAGAAACTATGAATACCCAACTTAGGAAAGAAATAGAAGCCATTAAACAGACTCAAATAGACACCCAGGCAATTAAAAACTCCGCTGAAAGTTTGCCAAACCAAATGAAAAAAGTGAAGATAAAATATCAGACCTAAAATGGGATCACAGTTAGTTATCACAGAAAGATCTATCAGAAATAGCAATTAACCATGAAAAACTCAACAACGTAAGATGATGCAAAGAACAACATGAGATTCACCATAGTCAGTGAAAAAGGATTGAACACAAAGAACATAAAAACCTGTTCACAGATCTAATAGCAGAAATCTCCCCATGCATTGAAATAGAATTCGATATGCAGTTAGTGAGGCATTCAGAACTACAAGTAGTCATAACCAAACTAAATCTACACCAAGGCATTTAATAACCAAGATCCCAGAAATTCAGCACAAGAAAAGAATATTAAAACTTTCAGAGAAGACAAATGCATCGCCTGTAAAGAAAGCCCATCAACATCACATCAGAGTTGTCAGCACAAACCCTTAAATCAAGAAGTTGTTGGTCCTGCAAGAAAAAAATCTTCCAACCCATATTGATGTATCTTGTAAAATTATTTTAGAGAAAAACTGGGGAAATAAAATACTTCCATGACAAAGAATAACTGAAGAAATTCACGACCAAAATACTAGTTCTTCTGTGGGTTTGTTGGGTTCTTGCTGTACGCCAGGAAGGAACAGCAGTGAGAATGAGAAAAAAATAAGCAAAAGCCAAAAAGCTGTGGTCAGGCAAAGGTCCTCTCTCCTGAGCAGAGAAGGGGAACTACCCAAGGACTGTTGAGTGCTTATTTTATACCCTTTAGAGGTTGATTAATTTCAGCCCGATGCCCACCAATCAGTTAACAAGCTGCAACAGCTTGTTTACGTGCTTCAAGGAGCTTCATGTTCTCCTGTCTTCATCCTGCATGCATAACTATTTCCCAGCTTCAGCCACTCCCAACATATCTCTCTTTTCTGTTTTGTAAATGATGAGTGTTTAGCTGAAGCTGGAAAAGCTATGCTTGGAGAATACAGTCCGAATACCCGTAAGAGTAGTTAGTTACAAGGTCTAGCTGGCAGTTGTCTGAAGTTGTTCCTGATGTGAACCCTTTACAGCTAACATATTACTATGGCAATGCTTATTTACACTTCTTGTGGTTAGGTGTTTCTGCTGCATATTTAAGATCAAGTTAAGGCAAGACTCATATTAATCACTTTTCACTATCAAGGTCAGTTATGTCTCCTCAAGGTTACTTTGGAATCATGCACAACACCTCTTAGATCCACTGTCACTGTCAGACATCTGGATGAGTTATGGCCATTGCTTGACCAAGATGCTTTATATGAAAGTTTGACAGACCTTTTCTCTCCAGATGACTTTCTGTAGGCACCCTATACATAGGTGAATCATTTTCCTCTGTGGTCCCATAATCTCCTTGATCAGAAAATCAGGGACTCAGTAGAGTTATAGGGTGTCATATCAGAGGTTTTCTCTTCTGTCCTGGGTTCATGCTGACCTTGGAGGGCTAGGGCCAACATATTGGTTCTCTTCTGAGCCTATTTATCTTTTTAATTTTTGGTTTCCAAATCTCAGTTGTTAAACATCCGGAAGAGAAACTTAATGATATTACACTACAGTAAAGGCAATACGTTTAACATTAGCATCTCCCTGAATATAACTACCCCTTAGAACATAAACTGGAACTATTATTTTAACAACCAGATATATCGTCATATTTATATCCCTACAGAATATTAACAGATAATAGTTACATATTTTACATAGAAATTAGAAATCAAAACCATACATAACATTGCCACATGACAATCATGATGACATTTTGTAACAGACTTAAAATTCCATTTGGGCATAACATAACCCTTTTTAACCAATCATTTCTATCTCATACATAAGGAGCTTTTCTCTAATCTGTTATCCTTTAACGAGATATGCATAAGTTTTTGTCAAAGGCAGAGATTTAAACCTGAAAGAAAAGTCTTATCGCCTTAAACACTCTTTGTTTTACATTTTGGAGGACCTGCACATCCAGAATCATCAATACTTTTTTTTTTTTTTTTTTTTTGCGGTACCAGGGATCGAATTCAGGACCTTGCACTTGCCAGGCAGGCGCTTATTTCACTGAGCTATATCCCCAGCCCCCTATGAATACATTTAATACACCATGAGATTAACAATAGTGAATGACCATACACATGTGAAAACATTGTTTCTTAATTTAGTTTCATATTAACAATATCTTTTGTGAGTAAGCCTTATATTTTTTTCTGGAACACCTTTCTTTTAACCATGACCAAGTTATTGGGGATGTCTCCCAAGAGACTCTGGAGATCACTGGATCTCAAATATATTCTAGATCAAATTGAATTATAGTAACTCTATTATATTTTTTAGAAATTTATAATTATAAAGAGACTAGTTAGATTTTGTTCATCAATTAACAGATCTCTTATCAAAACTTTTGGATAGAATACAATCCTTTATAATGAAAAAACCACATATATATATATATATATATATATATATATATATATATTCTTTGTATTTTCTTCTGTCTTAAGAATATTGGTCAATTTTAGCTCAGTTATCTCTATATACTCTTTCACTTATACAAATCTTTAATTCCCATTTTGATGACTACTTCCTAGGCCTTCTGGATCAATTTCTTTGGTTGGCCCCAGGTTGGGTATAGCCTCATCCTATTGGCTATAGTATAGTCTCTGAGTTGTCACTGTCACAGGACTGTACACCATGTTCCCAAATGGTAGAATCAGCTTCTTCTCCAGATGAGTTCATGACAGCCTAACAGCATGCTCTGGTGCCCAAATAGGTCACTCAGAACAGTTTGGGGGTAATGGCCACTTTTGTCCAAAAACAGCCACAAGTTCTATGTTGGTAATATTTTCAGAATCTAGAAATTAAAAGAAACTATTCTCATCATGACCTGTTCTATAGCTAAGAACATTGCTTCTATCATCAGAAGAAAAATGTTTTTGATCTAACAGTACTAGGTGGAATCCTCCCAGTTAATTCCTATAAAAATTCTTTCATGGTCACATTATAGCTTCTATAATCCACTTTTAAGTCATCTCTGTATGCATTTAGTTCCATATACTAGTGACTAAACATGGTAGATGGTTTGCGATTTCTAGGACTGCAGGCCATATCATCAGCAAGCATCAGAAAATGTGGTTGATTTCTATGATTTCTGAATACTGTGCAAATGAATAATCTCTGTTGTAATTTCCATTTCTGCACATTTTCAAAGAAATTAATTATCAGTACATTTTTAGTATCCAGATTCCAAGTACCTCTGCCATCACAGGACAGGCACCTGCCCGTGCATCTCTCACACAGGTCTTGACAGTGGGGGTACCTGAGGCCAGTGGGGCAAAGTCCCACCGGGCAGAAACATCTTGCTCTCCTACAACTTTGAAAGGTGATGGCCTCCATTTGGTAAGGTTCATATGACTTCTGCCATGTTCTCCAAAACTGTTTATATTAAACCTTTCTCATGCCATAAATACACCGTAAGTATGCACTCCCCAGCAAATGTTGCAGTCCTTGCAGTGACAATAGCCATATTTTTGCCAGAAGCACAGGTGTTCCTTACCTGGTTCAGTGCCTGCTGGTGACCTCTCCTGTACAGGGGTGGTCACGTCCTTGACATCCCTAGCCCTCCCTGGTGCCAGGGGCTGCTTTAGCCTCTGCAGTGCAGCCTGTGAGGCTGCCTCACTAGTTTGAGTCTCCTGCTGCTCCTTCCTGTCTCTTGGCAGTGAGGACCCCTTCTTCACTGTCCCTTTGTCCTCTAGTGCTGCAGGGCCCTGAGGATTTGCCGGGGCCTCCTTCAGGCAGTTGGTGAGTTGGTGGGAGTGCAGGAAGAATGCAGGGTTGTCTGAAGTTCCTGGGTCCTGGCCCTTGCATGGTGGCATCCACCACACAAGTGTACACTGAACTGAAGCATTATGTTGCAGTTTTGCCTGCATCCCTACATTGCTGCAGCTGGGTCTGTAAGCGTATAGCCCAAAGCCTGGGCTCTAGTGCCATAGGAGCATAGTAAAGGACAAGGAGGTAGGAGGGTGTCCCCCACCACAGATCCAGCAGCCATCAGCATCCTTAGCATCCAGTGGGTATGGGAAGGCATAGGAGTAGGGGCACACTCCAGGTACCTGAATGCACCCAGCACCTTGTCCCCCACAGCAGCCATTGGGGCAACCCCCATGATTTGAATGGGGCTGAGATAAGCTCCAATAGATGTTTCCCGGGAGGGGTCAAGTTTTCCCAACAGTTCTAGATCTACACGTATCATTAATCCAGTGATGCCCTCATTACCCTTAGTATAAGGACTGCAGGGTTTAGTTGAAGAAACAGATAATGGCTGTGCCGTGCTTACAGTTGTAGCAGAACAATTCCAGGTAAAATGTCCCTTGTTCCCACAAGAAAAACAAACAGTCTTGTTTTTTCCTTTTCTCCAGGATGTAGCTACATAGCCTGAGTAATAGCTGCCACCGAAGCAGCCCCTTGTACATGTGAGGGGCTGATATCTGCACAGACTCGAATCACCTCCAGCAATGTAGCACATTTTCAGTGGGCTCCTAAAGCCTCTTTACATCATTTGTTTGCATCTTTAAAGGCCAATTGTTGAACTATTAATTTTTTAGCTTCTGTGTTACGTATGATCCTCTCACTCACTTGTAGTAAGTGTGTGGCAAAATCTGGAAAAGGCTCCTCAGGGCCCTGATAAATAGAAGTAAAATTAAGGGATGCCTCACCCTCGGAGGGAAGTTTCCCCCACGACCTCATGGCAGCCATGTTGGCTTGCTCATATGCTGGCAATTCAAAGGTCAGCTGGTTGCTTGTGATAGCAAAGTCACCTTCCCGAAGTAGCATATCCTTTGAAATAGCTATGTCATGAACAGTATTATGAGCTGCCTGATCTGTGGAATAGTCAAAGAAGTTTCCTTTCCACAGTAAGTGATCACCTGGATTCAAACACGCTTTGGCTATTTCCTTCCAATCATTTTGGGCCATAATCTGTTGTCATAGAATTTCTACAAAACTCAAAATAAAGGGAACATTAGGGCCATAAGTAGCAACTGCTTGTTTTAACTCTTTTAGGGTTTTGAACAGTATAGATTCATAATGACATATAACTTATCCTGGATTTGGGGGACTTGAAATTCCATGACAGGGTAGATATGTTGAAAACCCTCCATGGACTCTCCCACCTCCCTAGTTTCTCTTAATGTCAATTGCAAGGTAGATAGGGAGAATGGCTGTGCTCCCTGAGAGGTTGAAGACACCTCTCTTACGGGCAAACACCGCTGAGTAGAAAAGGCTGGGATAGCTGCCTATGTATTATTCAAAGTCATTGGGACTGTGAAACAGAACTCATGAGGAAACACTCCTCTGGTGAGGACAGGTCCCTCTCGTCCCCCACCACCCCTTCCGTCTTAATCGGAGCAGCCCAGGGGACCCCAGCTCCATCAGCAGCCCTGTTGCTCTGCCCTCCACGTCCTACTCACACTCAGAATTTGATTTTAACATAACGTTCTGAGCCAAATCCTTTATGGTTACAAAACCCCTCCAAACCAACATCCAGAAACTTAAATGTAGGAGTCAAACATGCAACAAACACTTCCACAGACACATCCCCCCAGGAGTCTTGAGAATCTACCTTCAGGTCGGTATCTTCTGGTTTCTTTGAAGCCTATATATTTTCTGGCCCTAGAGAACATATATCCCTATACTTTACCCCTGATGTGCTAGACCCATGCCCTCCAGTGCTGAATAGTAACCCTTACAAGTGTGCTTCCCCCTTCTGTTGCACGCTCTTGGGAAGTGTTCTCACTGTCCACTTAATCATACCAGGGTCCTTTCATGGTTGCCAATTGTGCAGATCTGTTGGATTCTTGCTGTACCTAGCAGTCAACAGCAGCAAGAATGAGGAAAAAATAGAGAAGAGACAAAAGGTGGGATCAGGTGGAGGTCTTCTCTCTCCTGAGCAGGGAAGAGGAACTGTTCAAGAACAGTTGAGTGTTTATTTTATACCTGTCTTGGTTACTTTTTCTCATTGCTGAGACAAAATACCCAAAACCCAAAATGAAGGAAGGAAAGGTTTATTTAGCTCACAGTTTATGGAGGTTTCAGTCCATACTTGGCTGATTCTGAGGCAGAGTGGCACATGGCAGAGGGCAAACTGTTCAGGGCAGCAGAGCACAGAGAAACCAGAAGAGCAAAAAGGGAGCAATGGCTGCAAGCGGCCTCTTTCCTTCCCTTACATTGTAAACAGCCCGCCCCCACCCAGAGGTGTACTGCTCACACAGTCTCCACGCCCTCCTCTTCCACAGGCTCAGGATGTGTACAAAGCACGCACCCTGGCTTCCTCCTGAGTCACTCAGGTAACCTCTAGACTCCCCAAGTTGACACAATGTATCAACCATAATAATACCCTTGAAAAGTTGACTAATTTCAGCCTCTTTGTCCAGCAATCAGTTAACAAGATGCAATGGCTTGTTTACGTGCTTCGAGGAGCTCCTGTGTTCTCAGGCTGGCTTCATACTGCATCCATAATTACTTTCTACCTTTAGCCACTCTCAACAAAGCTCTTGAAAGTGTTCTGAAAGATACTCTAGAAAGAGATAACAAAGAACACAACTCCAAGAGTTCCAACAGAAAGAAGCTGCCAGCCAGAGAAAACAAACAGAAAGGAAAGATAGGGAGCCAACAGAAGGAAAGTAATAGGACAAAGACAAGCCAATATGTATCATTTTTAATTGTCAATGTAAATTGTCTTGATTCACTAATCAAAAGAGAGTGGCATAATGCATTAAGAAACAAGATAAAAAATATGCTGTATTTAAGAAAGATGTTTAACTCTGAAAGGAATTTATAGACTGGAAGTCAAACAAAGGAAAACAATACTCCGTGCAAGGAGAATCCAGAAAAAAAGGGGCACGGGCAACTATTCTATTTGCATGGAATGTGAACTTCAAAAAAAGACTGATCAAAAAAGGTAAAGGTCACTACATACTTGTTAAGGGAAAACACTGTAGGGGGCAACGAATCTTAGCTTAGTACTTTAGAGAAAGAATTAGTTTTAATAAGAACAATTCCATAGTTAAAACTCTACCCTGGAATGTCTCCCTGAGATAAGTGGCGCCCAAGACTAGGTGACCTCTGTGACCCCACCTAGGCAGGCTCCATCCTCTAGCCCTAGGTAAACATTGTAATGCATAGGTTGTAAATTAAGGGAGACGGAGGAAACATAATGGGAGAGACATCCATCCTGGTTGAGATGTGGCCTGCAGCTGACCTGGGATCCCACAGGTGGAAAAAAGCCATATGGCCACCAAGGACAGCAAAAGTAACATTCCAAACCATTGCCATGGTAACCAAAGATGTATATAAGGTGGAAACAAAGACAATTCAGGGCCCTCGTTCCACCTTCGGGATGAGCCCAAACAATAAAGCTCCCTTTGTCCTTAATAAGTTCTTTGATCTCCTGAGGGGCTTATTCCACTCTGCTGCAACAACACCAAGAAGAAGAGAGAACAATCATAAGTATATATTCACCAAATAAAAGTCCACCAAGATACATTAAAAATATTAACAAACATGAAAAATAAAACAAGCACTCACATAATTGTAATGGTGGATCTTACTACCCCACTGTCACAAATAGATCAACTACACAAAAGAAATCAAAAAAGAAATATCAGAACTGAACAAACCTGTGGACAAATAGACTAAGTAGGTATCTACTCAGTAGATGTTTCACCAACAATATCAAAATACACATTCCTCTCAACTGCACATGGACTTTCTCTAAAATAGACCACATGCTAGCCCATACAACACACTTAAATGTAAAGGAATTGAAATTATTCCATGCATATTATCTAACCATAGTGTAATGAAATTGGAATAAATCTCTAAAGAAACCACAAAAACTCCATTAACACATGGAATGAATAACACCATACTGAACAACCGATGAGTCATACATGGAATTAGAGAAGAAATTAAATAGTACCTGCAATTAAATGATACCAGTGCAGCATACTGAAACATAGGGAATGCAATGAAATCAGTCCTAAGAGAGAAATTTATACTGGTGAATATTCATATCAAGAGAAGAGAATAAGCTCAAATTATTATAAACATCAGAGCAAAAATTAATGCAAATGAGACTATGAACATACAATCAATCAGTCAATCAATGAATGAGCTGGTACTTTTCAAAAGATTAAATAAAATCAATAAACCTCAGTCTTTTCAGAAAAGGAAAGAAAAGCAAAAATTCATGAGGGTGGGAATGAAGAGGGAGAAATCATGGTGGATGTTTTGCAAATCCAGAAGATCCTCACTACCTACTTCCATAATCTTTACTCTAATAGGATGGAAAACATTGAAGAAATGGATCGCTTCCTAGATACACAGGAATTACCAAAACCGAACCAATATTAGTCAACAGAACTGAAAATGTAATTATAAACTTATAACAGAGAAAGCCCAGATTCTTATGTGTTCACTGCTGAATTCTATAATTCTATAAGAAATTTAGAGAAGATTTAGTGCCATTATTCATCAAACTCTTTAATGAAAATGAAAGGGAAGTAATATTCCCAAATTCATTCATGGAAGCAAGAATTACACTGATACCAACGTCAGAGAAGGACTTATGAATGTAAACGCAAAATCCTCAGTGAGACACTGGGAACAATAAAACAGCAAATCATCAAGAAGATTACACACCATGACCAAGTGAGAGTCACCTAGGGATGCAATGACAGTCCAATACATGCAAATCAATAAATGCAATGCACCATGTTAGCAAAACCAAGGACAAAAACCACACAATCATCTCACCAGATGTACAAAATCTTTTTACAAGGTCCCCCACCAATTCATGGTGAAAGCCCTATAAAAATTGGAACAGATAGACTTTATCTAGATCTTATAAAAGCCATTTATGACAAATCTACAGCAAACATCATAGGGTAAAAACTGAAAACCTTCACTCAAAAATGAGGAAAAAAACAAGGATGTCCAATACCCCTAGTGCTATTCCATATAGTTCTCAGTAATTAGACAAAATAAACAAAGAAAAGGAATAAAGACAGAAAAGTAAGACGTTAAATTATCATTGTTTGCAGATTACATGATAATTTATATAGAAGACCCCAAAACCTCCACAAAAGACTTCTAGGGCTAATAACCAGATGTAGTTGAGTAGCTGGATATAAAGTCAACACTCAGAAACCTATAGCATTCCTGTACACAAACGACAAATTCAGTACAAGAGACAGGGAAACTACATCCTTCACAACAACAACAAAAAAGTACTTAGGAATCAATCTAACACAATAAAAGATCTTTACATGAATCCCAAAGTACTCTGAAAAAGGAGATTGAAAAGAAATCAGAAAATGTAAAGATATCTTTTTCTCTTTGGTAAGAAGAACCAACATACTAAAAACTGTCATACTCTCAAATTGTTATACAGGTTTAATTTAATCCCAATCAAAATACTGTTAACATACATCATAGAAATAGAAGAAGCATTCCTAAAATTCACTTGTAACCAGAAGAGAAAAAGCAATTCTGGGCCATAAAGGCCAGTCAGGGGGCATCACACTTGCTGACTTGAACTTATACTACAGAGGTACTGTGATTAAATCATCATGGTACTCGCAAAAGCAACAACAGCAAAAACCGCACCTGAAGATCAATGAAACAGATTAGAAGATGCAGAAACAACTCTAAACACACTCAGCCACTTCATTTTTGAGAAAGAGGATAAAAACATTCACTGAAAGAAAGATAACCTCTTGAATAAATGGTGCTGGAGCTAGGGATACAGCTCAGTGGCACAAGCATTTGCCTGTCAAGCGCAAAGTCCTGAGTTTGATTCCTGGTACCAAAAACATAAAAAATAAAAAAAAAAAACAAATGGTACTGGAAATACTGTCTTTCCACATGTCAAAGACTAAAACTAGGTCCATGTCTATCACTGTGCATGAAACTTTACTTTAAATGGATCAAATATCTCACTACTACAACATCACAACTATATTGTCCAATATTACAATAGAAACAGCAAACCTGCTGGAAGATAGAATAGGTAGAACTCTTCATGGCATAGGTGAAGGCCAAGATTTTATGAACAAAAGCCTAATGACATGGGAAATACTACAAAAAATCAACAACTGGGATTTCATCTTATTAAAAAGCTCCTGCAAAGAAAAAAGAAATCACCAAAAGAGTGAAAAGGCAACCCACAGAGTGGAAAAAAATGATTAGCCAATGGTTCTTCAGACAAAAGACCAATATCTAGAATGTACAAGGAACTGAAAAAACTCTGATTTCCCAAATTTAAAGACCCAATCCAAAAATGGGCATTTGAGATGAATACACATTTCTCAGATGAAGAAGTACAAATTCCAAATAGATATGTGAAAAAATGTTCAACATCACTGGTCATTCTACAGATTCACATTAAAAGAACACTGAGACTCCACTTCAATCCAGAAAAAATGGCTATTTTAAAGAGCTCAACCAATAAAAAATGCTGGTGGGGATGTGGGGAAAAGGGAACCTTTCTCCATTGTGCAATCACTGTACAAATCATGTGAAGATTCCTCAGAAAACCAGGACTAGTGTTGTCATTTGACCCAACTGTTCCCCTTCTCAGTATCTTCCCAAACAAACTGAAGCATCATTTAACAACGACATGTGGACACCCAAGTTTACAGCAGCACAGTAGCTAAATATTGGAAACAATCCAAATGCCCATCAATAGATGAATGAATACATTTTTTTATACAATGGTGTAGTACTCAGCCATAAAAAAGGCTAAACTTACATTTCTAGTTAAATAGATGCACCTTGAGATCATACTCTTAAGTGAAATAAGTAGGACACGTGTAAATCTCACATTGTTTCTCTGGTGTAAGAAACTAAAAGTGTAAATAAGAACCAAAATATATAATAGACATTATAAATTGGAAGAAATTGTTCAAAAGGAAAGGGGAAATAAAGGGGGATGGGAAAAGGAAAAAATTGTTAAAAAGGATAAAATGGAAAAAAATTTGCAAATGAGGGAAAGGGGTTGAATGGTGGGATGGGACAAAAATAAACAGGAACTAAGATGCATCATGTACAGGTGCATCATGTACAAGTTTGCTCTGATGGATGTGATCATTATGTATATCTCAATTGTACAATAAACTTACTAAAAATAAAAAATTAAATTAATTTCTTTGAAAAAATTACCATAAAAATGACATATACATATCCCCTCAGAGGACTGATATCTAAATATAAAGGAGAGAAAAATTAACACTCTTCAATATAAAGGACCCAATCAACAAAGGGCATTATATTAAATTAAATGAAAAAAGAAGTCATTATATTTAATGTATATTATAGATTTTTAAAACATAAATATTCAAAATGTAAACTAGGATTTAGACTTGTTCTATGAAATGTACAGGTTTTTTTGAGCTTTGAGTAAACGGTTATTTGCATTCCTTACCTTAGAGTAGTGAAATCACAAAACTTGATCTTAGAAAAGTCATATTACCATTTACAGCATTAATTTTTGAAAAGTTATGTATACTAAATCTTAATCTGAAGCACAAACTATTATCCAAATAAAATTGTGTGAATCATCAAATCTGTTTCTGATACTCAGATGCCACCTAATGCTCAGAAAATGAAATATGCCTCATTTAAACATTATTTTGATACTAACAACTTGCATAACTATGTGACATTACATTTTTTACTTGTGAAAAGGAACAAGGTTCTCTAACTCGCTATGGCTTAGATGTACAAAATTGTAGTAAATTATTTTCTGTGATTTTGGAGTACAAAACAAATGAAGTTTTGGGGGGACATATTGATTTGGAACATATAAACTTCCTTTAAGTAGTCTTAGCATTATTAAGAAAATCTAGTATAGTATGTTTTCCTTTGTTAACTCAGAATGAATTTACTGCTGTTATTGACTCCAAAGTGAAATTCCAGGTACTGATAATTATTAAAATTGAATATAATGAAATATTTAGTGCAGTTCAGAAAATATCAGAGATATATTAAAGTTTGTGTTGTTAAATTCAATTATCCAACAAAATTATGTTAAAATTAATACCTTTTATTTAAATTTGTATTTAAATTTACAATAAAGACAAAAATGCATACTAGTGACATAAGCTGATGTCTT
This sequence comes from Dinomys branickii, assembly GCA_004027595.1. Taxonomy (NCBI): domain Eukaryota; kingdom Metazoa; phylum Chordata; class Mammalia; order Rodentia; family Dinomyidae; genus Dinomys; species Dinomys branickii. The sequence goes on from PVLD010014118.1 coordinate 46,927, forward strand.
GATATATGTTTACACTGTGTACTGGTTAAGTCTTGTAAAACCTATGTCTTCAAATATTTATCATTTATATTTATCATTTATGCATTAATCATTTATTTATGAAAACCTTCAAAATCCTTTCTTCTGCCCTTTTTATTGTACAATATATTATTGCTCTCTACTGGAACTTGCTTCTAATTTTAATGTAGTACCTGCTGGTAAACTGTTGCTTTTTATATGAAACAAAAGTACTTTAAAACTATGACATTGTGAAGCCAGGTGTGCTGGCCCATGCCTGCGATCTCAGCACTCTGGGAGTCTGAGGCAGGAAGAGTACGAATGCAAGGCAAGGCTGTGCCGTAGAAGTTAGCGACGGAGCGAGACTGTGTCACTGAACAAGTAACAAATAAATGAATGTGCCAGGGATACAGCTCAAAAGTGTTAAAGTCTTCAGTTCAGTCCCTGGTACTGAAAAGCAAACACTTACAAGTTATTAAATTGTCAATGAGTATTTGAATAGCACTCAGTCTATTGTCTTAATGGAAACAATGATTTTGTATGAAATGATAGAAAGAATGTTCACAGTAAAGCTTTAATTAATTCAAACAGAACTTCATATTCCAAATAATATCAGGCCTTATTTTTAGAGGAAGGATATTTCTTGTTAAAAATTTCAAAGCAGAAACTTATGAATAGCATAAAATAAAAGACAGTTGCCAAATTCCAAGTTAAAATTTTCCCATATTTATCAACAAAAAATTTTGTAGTGTTCTTGGCTCTACTTTGGACACAAATATTATTCATTGTAGTCATCATACTCCTAATGGTAGATACAGTATATGAAACAAAATATCTGCATAGTTATATAACAGTTTTGAGTACATAATGCTTATTAAAGTGTTATTACTCATAGTGAACACAAATTATTCAGGTGCAATCATTGCTATTACATGATACTATGTACTCACCAAAAATATATAGTTTAAAACATATCATCATCTAAATACTTGTTTATAGCGTGAAAAATGTTTCTAAACAGCATGGCAAATGAACTACATGACTTACATGACTTACTCATGTAGTCTAAAAGAATGTATATGTATATTTTAACAGATATTTTGAGGTTGCAAGATTAAGGATAATTTTTCTTTTCTTTTTTATTACCCTTTGGCCCTGATTTTTCACTATAAAATGACAGAAATTATTACAGAAAGGTACAGTGTGAATCATAACAATCCCTGGTATGCAATGGCCAGCTAGCAATGATATATAACTTTCGTATCTACAATGCCAGCACTGAGAATGAAAGATGACCTAACCTTGAAATGTTGAAGGTGTTTATTGTTCTTGACCTACAACAGTTTCTAATTTTTACCATTACAATTCTGCAATAAATGTCTTTGAAACAAATTTTTATTTTCATTTCTTGGTATTTCTTTTTACAGTATTCCAGGATGTAGAATATTTACATCACAGAATAAGGGTATGGTTTTAATGACACAGTTGTTCATATAGATAAATTTCTTTCTTTTTTCCTCTTTTTTACTGGGTGTAATTTTGTGATTTTTTTCAGGCAGGGATTCACTACATAGTCCAGGCTAGTCTCAGTGATCTTTCTACCTCAGCATCCAGAGTGTTGCGTTTAAAGCAGCAACTATTGGTGTTTTTTTTTCTTTTTTTTTTTTTGTTGTTGTTTGCCTGTTTTGTTTTTTGTCTTTGGATTTTTGGTTTTTGTGTTTTTTCTGTTGTTGAGAAGATTAATTGTCTGACTAAATTTGCATGTCTGTATATGGGTTCATGTATTTACATTTCGAAGATATCAATGGATAAAGCAATAACTACTGTTGAGACCATGTCACCTTCTCTGTAGATTAGTTGTGACTGTACTATTTTTTATGCTAATTGGTGTCTGTTTGTTAGTATGTTTTTGTACTTTTATTTTTTTAAAATAAAAAAAATAAAGGTATGTCTTAGTAGTTGATAAAAGGTTTCATCTGCAAAAAAAAAAATATATATATATATATATATACCCTAACCGTATCACATTTATTTCCTCAAAAACATTATCACAAAGATTTAAAATTATCCATTTGAAAAATATACACCCTTCTCTTTGGAGACCATATGAAGACTGGATAAAATCTCTAGGCTTCAAAATGTTTCTTGAAAATTTTTATAAAAGCTAGTGGATGAAACAGGGGAAAAAAGAATTGAAATGTGTTGTGTACATGCAACGATTCCCTAAAATGAATGTAATCATTATGTACTGCAAATATGCTAATAAAAGTAGAAGAAAAAATATACTCACTCAATATAAAATTTAAATATGAAGTTTGAACTAGAAGATTTAGCTTTGAAAAGCACCATCTCTAAAGTGCTTTATTCTCAAAATGATTTTTAGAATCACAGGAATTATTTTTTAATTTTTCTTAGCAATGTCTATAGTTACATCAAGAAGGTGACTATTTCCCATCTTTATATAATCAACACATTTTTCCAGTGATTTAATTTTTAATCTGTTTCCTAATTTTTATAGTAGAAATGCACTAAAATATTCCTTACTTGTTACTTGGTAATACACAAAATGAAAAATCAGAAGCTGAAATGTTTACTAATAAATACAAAGGATATTTTTAAATGAGCCATTACCTGTAGATTTAAATATAGTAAGATTCCACTCATTAAAGATGGCTGATTTCATCATAACTGAAAAAATAGGGTAACATTGTGGCACAAATAGACAACATATTTGATTAAAACTGTTGATTATTGCATTTTGCACGTTTCCCTTCCTTCCTCTTCCCTTCCTCCCTCTCCACATCCCTCTCCCTTTCTTTCTTCATTCCTTCCTTTCCTTTTTGCTTTCTTGATACTTGATATTGAACACAAGTGTTTCATATTGAGCTATAGCCTTAGCCTTTATTTCTAATCTTTTATTTTGTGATTGTGATCATGTTAAGAAGCTAAATTGCCTCAGCTGGTCTCGAGCTTGCAAACTTCCTGCCTCAGCTTCCTAAAGGGTTGGATTTGCTGACATGTGCCATCACACCTTCTTTACCCTTTCTTAAGTAAAATACTATTCCCTAAAACATTTAAGACAAATTGAACATAAAACAAATGAAAACTTGTGTGAATTGTGTACCACCTAGCACATTTGAAAAAAAAATAATTGTAACATTCTATTTTTCTACATAGCTCTAACAGAATGTTTGCTGGAAATAGTTTGTTAGTTGCTTAATTGAGATACTGCAGCCAGTTAAAATAGTTTTTGAAGATGATTTTTAAATGAATACACTTGTGTTGTTTTAAAGGTATTTAAATATCATTTAAAGTAAAGCCACAATCAAAACATTTATAAGAAATGGCACTCACTAAAGCAAAAAATTCATTTCAAAAATATTTTATGTACATATCAGTAAAACCTGAAGATAATAAAAATTACATTAAAAGGCAATTTCTTAAACGCAAAGTGTTTTAATGTTGCTGTTACTCAGTTATAAAAGCATTATAGCATCTATTCTCATATATAGCAAAGGTAAGAATTAAAGGCATGAAAGGTAGGAAGGAAATGTTACATATACTCGGTATAAAAGATCAAAGACATCAAAGTAAAAGAAAAAAGTAAAAATAAATTGCGTGGCACAATAAAATCATACAAATTTCCCTTAATTTTTAAAAAGAGAGCTAGAGAGAAATAGTTATGCAGGGACTTGACCTGGACAAGTGTCCAGAAATGGACAAAATAAAGAAATTTGGAGAGAAATTAATCCCGGAAATAGAGCTAGATTCTGCACAATTTCACATAAATTAACAAGAGGAAAGACTTTATGAAGCAATTCCTCAAAATAACACCACAAATCTTGGGACAAATACATCGAGATCAAGGAGTAAGTGAGAGTAATGGGATCCAAAGTAGCTGCCGGTGCCGAACCGGAAACGTCTACTGAACTGGAAATATTTAAAACAGACATGGCTGAAATTTAAATTGAAAGTATGCAGCTAGAACTCAAAATAAACACCACAAACACAGAGAAAAGCGAAAATGAAAAAGATCTAGTATGGAGAGCAGATAAATGTGATTCCTGGAGAAAATGTGCCCTTGAAGAATACAATACAGTACATGAAAATTTACGTGATTCAAAATCATAATAATGAGCAAGCTCATGCTCTAAATTAGAGCAGAAAAAACCTGATTTATCCAGAAATATTGCAATAGATAGATCTATGTCTGTTCTTTCTTTTTCCTGTATTAATTTTTGGAACTTCAAAATTAAAGTCTTTCAGGTGACTGGAAAGTAAAACCAAAGTACCACCTAGAGTACAGGAGGCAATCAGATTGGCCTAGATTTCTCAGAAAAAATGCCATACCCTACTGCAACAAAACAAAGTAAAACAACTGATCGTGGTAACAGAACATTGTTTACATGGTCATTCTTTACATTAAAAATGAAGGAATAAAAAATTAATAACATATCCCATAAGATGTGGAGAGGAATAGAAGATTATGAATACTAATTTCCTCATAGCAATTTGCAAATCTTTTAATTTAGTAGGCTATTTCTGATGTCAACAACTCTTGTGAGCTCTTGAAACTCAAAGAGGCTGAGGCAGGAAGAAAGCAAGTTAGGAGACCAGGCAGGGCAAGTTAGGGATATGGTGAGACCATGTGTCAAAAGAGAAGAAAAAAAGAAAAAGGCTGGTGAAGTAGCTCAATGCAAAGATGAAGAGGTTCTGGTCACTTTCTAGTACTCGGGAAAAAATATATTTGGACTCTTGGGGTCTGTGTTTTTGAACATATTCTCCATAGTTAATTGAATTGAAACATTTAATATTCATTTCTAGTGTTATTTTATTCTATAAGTGATTTCTACCTACTCATCATTTTAGCTACTCATCTATTATTCTCTTGGCTTATATACATAAAATTTATGTTTACCAGTTATTATCCCTTCATGGGTGAGGTTTTACAGTCTTGTTGGTTTTTATTTGCATGTGTTGTGGTTTGTGTCTGGATCCAGTGCTGGGATTATGGATGTGAGTGCTAGACTCACCCTGGGGCAGGTAGTTTGCACATGATATAAGGGAGGGAAAAGGCTTGCTCTCTGCTGCTCGTCCGTTTATGCTCTTGCTACTTTTGCTGTTTTCTGCTGCCAGGAGCTCTTGCCCTCTGCCATGGGCCACTCTGCCTTTGAGCTGGCTGATTAAGGACTGACACCTCTATGAACTGTGAGCTGAATAAACCTTTCCTCTTTACTAAATATATTTTGTTATCTTATACCTAAAAGTATTTTGTTTGCAGCTCCTTCTTCAACTACTTCCCACACAGCCTTTCTCTTCACACAAAATTCATTGAGAATGTTGTGTGGAGTGAGTGTCTTGGTTTGCTTTCATATGATCTCTTTAGCGTTTCTGTCAGGCTTCTGTTTCCTGCTCCTCAGAGAACACTGTTCTCTACCTCTTCCAAACGCCATTATTTAGACTTCTAGATAAACCCTGAACTTTGCCTCCACACCTCCAATTCATCCACTTTACTATATGCAGAGTGACAGAAGTTTGTTCATGAAATGGCCATAATCTGTTTATTCATAGAAGTATATTTCAGTAAATGGGAGATAGTGTGCTGCATACTATATGCTGTTACATTATGTAATGTACCAATACTAAATTTTAAAAGACTTGTAATCCCAATTGTAAGAATTGACCAAATACAGTTTCAGAAATCATAAATGTAAAAAGTTACAATTCTAGAGTTATCTCTAATTCTTAAAACAATTTCATAAATTAAATGTAACATCTTATTTTTGTTCATTTAAATCAGCACTTTGTTAGCATTGCTGAAATATGAAGGTCATGAACTGAAACACGCTAAACCTTTGCCAAAAGCAGTGCCCAACAGCTTTGGAACCAGGAACAGATTATGGGGAAGACAGTTTTTCCACAAACTGGGGTGAAAGTGTTGCTGGAGGGATGGGCATGGGACATTCAAACAATAGCATTTATTGTGCACTTTATTTTAATTATTATATTGCAATACATAATCAAAAATTATACAGCTCATTGTAATGAAGAACAGTAAGAATGCTCTTTGCTTCCCTGGTACTACAACGTCCTATCTGTGGGAGACATGGCTTATGTCCAGTGCACTCTGTAATCGTATTTGCTTTCTGACACTGTATTGTTTCCTGTGAAAAGATGAGGGAAATGGTAAACAGGCTTTAAGTGCTTTGTGATAATCACAGGTGACTCTGCCTTCACTTTAGAAGAATATATGAAGATTTGAGAGAACGTCTTTTAAAGAACTTTGTCCTAAATGTACTTATAATATCATTGCCATTTGATCCTTGCTAGAAAGGAAAAACTTGATTCCTCTGGCTCATAAACACAAGAGCTACAGATTTATTTCATCTCAGTTGCAGGGTCATTTATAGTAGAAGGTAAAGCTCAAACTCTTAAATGCTGAGCCAGGTGATCATGCACCAGCTGGAACGAGAAGACTCTGACTTAGTCTCTTTGAAAATTCCTGCTCATGTTTGCAACATGCTAAAAACATCATATCACTCTGATATATGTGCACCCATGTTTATAGCAGCACAATTTGTAATAGCTAAAATGTGGAAGCAACCCAAGTGCCCATCCACAGAAGACTGGATTAAAAAATTGTGGCATTTTTATACAATGGAATATTATTCAGCTATAAAGAAAGACAATTTTGGGAACTTTGTAGGCAAGTGGACAAAA